>JACVVK020000005.1:1527500-1580000 GCA_018292915.2 Batillaria attramentaria | reverse complement strand
TCTTTATCTTGTCCTTTTCAGGACCTTGTCTTGTCTTAGGTCCTGGACCTGACGGAAAGGCACCACAGAATCTGAATCGACTAAAGTCTGTGGCGGTAGATGCCCTGCCAATACCGGGAAAGTAACGAGGCATCAGCACAATGGTCGACCCCTCGAAGAGGAACCTGGCTGACGACGGAGGGGGAAAAGAAGACTGAGCGGGAAGAGGAGAAGAATTTGTCAGCAGCGCTGAGCGTTTCCAAATCAGCCACGAGCGTCGCCGGAAAGTCCGCGTGTAGCGTCGGCAGGTCAACCCACGAGTGACGGCAGGTCAACCACCAGCGTCGCGGATTCTAGATCTACTACGTCCGTCGTCAGTTCCAGAAACTGTAGAGATTAGGCAACAACAAAAAATATTGTTGTTTCTGGTAACCCGACCGACCCTATCCCCCCCACCCCCACCCACCCCCCCCCCCCCTCCCCCGACCCTAAAAAAAAATATTTTTTGGCTGCTGCAGAAAAAAGAAAAAATACAAGCACGACCAGTTTCGGTTTTCGTGCGCCTGTCGTCAGGGAAGTCGTGCGCCATCGCGGACCCAAGATTAGAACGAAATATGGTAAGATAGTGTGTTATAATGTTAAATACAGTTTCACAGAGCATCATTTCTTATTAATACCCTGTTTCTTTGTTCTTGGATATGTGGGGGGGGGGGGGTAAAAAAAAAAAAAAAAGCTACCTACCTACCCTATTTTTTTTAGCCATGTTACCAGAAACAACAATTTTTTTTTTTTTTTTTTTTTTGGCCTTAGAAGAAGAAGAGGGAAAAAAACGGGCCATTCGGTTTCTGTAAAAGTATTGTGCCGACTCGGTGTTTTCTTGTCTTAAGTTTGTGCCTATGGTGGTGGTAGTGGTGGTGGTGGTGGTGGTGGTAGAGGTCCTGTTTGGCCTTGGTGTGTCTTTAGTTTTGTTTTGTTTCGTTTCGTTTCGTTTCGTTTCGGTTGTGTGTGTGTGTGTGTGTGTGTGTGTGTGTGTGTGTGTGTGTGTGTGTGTGTGTGTGTGTGTGTGTGTGTGTGTGTGTGTGTGTGTGTTTCAGGGTGGCTTTTTTTTGTGGGGGGGGGGGGTCTTTGTATTTTGTGGTATCAAGTTGTGTGTGTTGTTGTTGTTGTTGTTGTTGTTTTGATTTGTTTTTTTTGGGGTGATGTGTTTCTTTATTTTGATGTTTCTTTATCATCGAATTTGTGTGTTGGAGGGGAGGGGAGACGGTGCTGTTGTTGTCGTTCTTGCGTTGTTTTGTTTTGTTTTGTTTTGTTTTGGGGGAGGGGGGTTGTTTTGTTTGTTTGTTTGTTTGTTTGTTTGTTTGTTTTGTTTTGTTTTTGTTTTTTTGGTCGTTGTTGTTTTTGTTCTTCTTCTTCTTCTTCTTTTGTTTTTGACAGAGGTGCTTCATCAGGGGCTAAAGACAGAAATAGGTACTGGAGAAGGAATGATGAGGTAGTTTATGAAAAAGTCAGCGTCGACAGAAACGACCTGCTCTGACTGAATTCAGGGGGAGAAAAACTGCACGGCGACCACAGCACAGCACTGTTCATGGCCAAAAACAAACTGGACTTCCAGCGGTAGACAACCACCGACAAGAAAAACAACAACAGCTGAATCCAAACTAGACTATTCCGGTCCTTCAAGCTCGCCCACGCTATGTTTGCATCGCGAGGGGTTTGTTTTTGACCGTTCTCACTCGATTGATGAATGGAGGAGTTGTTTTTGTTTTTGTTTTTGGTTTTGGGGGTTTTTTTTGGGGTTTTTTTACTACTTTATTGTCCCTTTCGGGAAATTCGGGCTGCTTCCCCCGGGGGAAGCGCGTCGCCGCGGTGCAGCGCCACCCAATACCTATCCTTCCTTCTTTTTTTTCTTTTTTTTTTTTACAATTTTGCTGGGGGAGGAAAGCCGGATAACCCGGAGAGAAATCCCCGATGAGCGGCCCGGCAGCCAGGAAAAACCGGTATCACATATCACAAGCTCGACCTGGGCTCGAACCCACGTTTCATCGCCGTGACATTGGTGACGGCCGTTCAGTAGCGCAGCGGCTAAGTCCGGACGCGCTACCTATTAGACCACCGCTCAACCTTGTTCCTTGTGTCTAAGTGTCTTGTCCTCATTGCAACACAAAGACTGAATAGCCGTTCTCACTCCATTGATGAAGACGAGGCTGTTGTTGTTGTTGCTGTTGTTGTTGTTGCTGTTGTTGTTGTTGTTGTTGTTGTTGTTGTTGTTGTTTTACACCTACGTCCTAAGTGCCTCGAGGAGCCGGGGTGGCCAAACGGTAGAGCGTTGGTCTTCTAATGTTCGGGTCGTGAGTTCGATCCCGGCTGGGGCC
Source organism: Batillaria attramentaria (assembly GCA_018292915.2). Lineage (NCBI taxonomy): Eukaryota > Metazoa > Mollusca > Gastropoda > Batillariidae > Batillaria > Batillaria attramentaria. Next base: position 1,577,649 of record JACVVK020000005.1, on the reverse strand, counting down.
ACATACATGTATTTGTACTGGCTTTTTCATCGTTGCCCCGTCTTTGATATCACCCTATGTGGTGGAAAAGGACGTTTAAAACCCTCCACCCACCCACCCTCGCAACATAAGTGCCTTGTCACTGTAGCACAGAGAATGGATTCATACTAGCGGCAAAGCCGGAGTGTATAATTATCCTGTCTTGAACTCACTGCCGACGGGGGTGTGCGCTATAACGGGAACAGCTGATCGTGGACTCAGGATTACTAATTACGTCCACAGTCCTGTTCGCCCATGCCCGACGGCTTAGTTGAACGCCGACGTTCAACGTGTTGCCAAATAACTGGTCATGTGAACGTCACAAGGCTGACGAACTACCCCTGGGTGGAGACCTGTGTAACTGTTGCATTTTTTTGCACACGTTACCATGAGTGATATTTTTGTGTGTACATACAAGTGATCCGGGGCACCTGTTGCGTACGAAAAATGGGCATCTGTGGTTTTTGTTTGTTAATATACACTAGACTGGTTTCCACAGCAAGGCGAAACAGGTTCTGTTTGGTTAGAATTTACCGGGTGAGTGTGGGTGTTCGGGAGTTTAGCGTCCTTCTTTGCCACCACGTAAGGGTGACATCAAAGACGGGGCAACGCGAAAAAGGCCAGCACAATAATTATTTGGCCCCTAGCCGGGATTCGACAACCCGAGCACTGGAAGTCCGACGCTCTACCATTCGGCTATCCCGGCTCCCCTAGATTTTACTGATTCGCCCATTGACAACAATAGGGTTTTATAGGGTCAGCTCACTTTCACGATTCGAAAGGCAAGGGAAGCAACTATAGTACTGACTGCCATGAGTCGGCACAGTGACATGTTTTGTTATGTTTGTTTTTTTAATCCAACCCTGAGCACGTAGATGTGTAGTGTCTCAGTGATGTGAAGGCAAAGAGGACACACGGCCTTCGGTAAAACGCGCCCTAGAATCACTCCTGCGAACGCCAAAAGGAGCCCCAAGGTTCATTCTCCTCACTGGTGTAATAGTGATCGTTCTTGCGTGTTACACAAAAGACCTCGGAAGGGAAATCCCTTGCCAAGGTCGTTGGTTACATCATCTGTATCAAACAGTGACGCCCAATTCTGAACGCAGGAAAGTAGCTTGGGCCGGTGACTTACAGAAATCGGATCAGCTCGTAGTTATTTCAGTGCCTGGCATTCGGCCTTTCAGGCCAGCTACAGGGTCTAAATCCGGAGATGACGGCGTGTGAAGGTCGTACAACTACTGGCCTCCAGCACTGAGTGTATTTTTCTAGAGAATGAGACTGAAGCGCGAAGGTGTCAAGAATTAAAGAGAAGCATGCATGCAAGCGGCCAAACACTCTTCTTGTTTTGTTTCCATTACACACCTCTTTGTTTTTGAGTTGAAATTGAATTGAAAATAGTTTATTCATCCTTGAAAGTGAAATTGCTTCTGCCCGAAATACACTAGGTCACATAACAGTTTAGCTTAGTTTAGTTAGGGCTTAACGCCGCGCAAGCAACAAAGACTCTTTCGCGGCTAACATCACATAAGAAACATGACATGAAAACGTCAGATCCACAAGACACGGCAAGACTTAAGAAAATCGACTACGCATAACTTTAGATAATCGTAAATCTAGCCTCTCTCGTGAAAACACACACACACACACACACACACACACACACACACACACACACACACACACACACACACACACACACACACACACACACACATGAACTGACCAACACACACGCACACAGACACGCGCGCACGCACACACACACACACACACACACACACACACACACACACACACACACACATACACACACACACACAAACACACAAATCTCTCGCAGAGGGAATCTGAAATAAATCATTTTGGGCTAGCTCACAGTGCAGTGAAAGAGATACTGTGGTGGAGGCAGTGTGTTGCGATCCTGTGATGCTCGGGTCATGAGTTCGAATCCCGGCTGGGGCCAAATATTTGTGCTGGCCTTTTTCTCGTTGCCCCGTCTTTGATTTCACCCATACGTGGTGAAAAAGGACGTTAAACTCCTAAACACCCACCCACCAACCCACTCCGATCCTGTGAAAAGATGAAACGTGTGTCGAACCTCTGAACCGCCGAAGCGAATTGGACCTATTTTCTGACTGGCCGGCTCTATACAAATCAGTTCAACGCTAAAATCCCTTTATTTGGTTGAGAAGTACTCGTGCAATATGCAGTCTGCTCACCTTACTGTGTGGGTACCTTTTATAACAGATTTTGTGGCCAGTTAGAGCCAGTTTACAACAACCAACAATTATTTTGAGTGTACTTGCAACAAATCTCATAGCATCTCAACAGTGTTCTTTATGTTGTTCGGCTGGTTCCTTTTCTTTCAATGATTTGCATCCAGATAGGTCGTAAACATTTTGCAACCTTCACCGACTGACCTTGGCAGTCTGCAATCAACCAACACACACACACACACACACACACACACACACACACACACACACACACACACACACACACACACACACACACACACACACACACACACACACACACACACACACAAAAGGTCGTTTATATCATTCTCTGGGTGTGGTCCACGATAGTTTCTTAACCCTCCGTTCTCAGGCACAGACGCGGGGGGGCCGGGGGGGGGGGAATATTTACATACGCCTGACATCGCTCCGTGCTCATAATCTTCTAGTTATCAACAGACTGTCCTTTGTCTATTGCTCGAGCGTTGGAAAGATCGCCACGATTAGGAGGCAAATGGAACGTGATTCAAATGCAGCCGTGCCCATTTTGACGATAAGGGGTGATGGTTTGGAGATGCGCATAGTATAGAAGATCTGCAGGAAAGGTGAAATGTCTCGCATAAGAGAAAGATTACAGGTCAGAGAAACCATGAGTCAATTCAATTTCTGTGCTTGTGTCGATTGTAAAAATTGCGATTTGTCAACCTAGACTGAGAGAGAGAGCTCGGAGAGAGAGAAAGAGAGAGAGAGAGAGAGAACAAGGTCCGTATGTAAAACTCGAGTTTAATTTAACCCACGGCTACGCACTAACCCAGACTAGGACAAAAAAAAACCCAAAACAAAATTTAAAAAAAAAAAGGAAGCGAAGAAATAAAGACAAAAATCCTTCTACAACGGCATAGGCACCTTGCTGGAATGGACCCGCTTCCTGATTTAAAACAAAAACAACAGAAAATTTAGCCCTAGAGCTACTTTAGTTCGAGGTTAGACTATAACCCAGGGCTAAACTCCCTAATCCCGACTTTTACATGCGGGCCCTGGGAACTTCATCAGTTTCTCTGACATGCAATCCGTTCAGAGAAACACTATTTGAAAAGAAAAATTTAAGGGAAATTTCAGCATAGTTTTAAGGAAGTACATTAACATGTTTGGTACGAATGCGTAGGCCTATTGTTTGCAAAGTTTAAAGATATCAAACATCGACTTTATGTTGAGAGCTGGGACATATCCGAGTCCATTCGCGCGCGCGCGCGCGCACACACACACACACACACACACACACACACACACACACACACACACACACACACACACACACACACGAATACACCAACACAAATACACTGTCGACCCAAGCGGAGTGAGCCACTGCGATGTTCACTCGTACATTCACACCAGAAAACAAGGAGGAACGGCCCCGTCCTACAAAGTTGTTTCTCCAAACTTCATATTATTTTGTCTGTTTTGTTGTTATTGTTGCCGGTTCTCCCCTCTCCAAGTTCTACCAACGACACTAGATCAAAGACCGTAGATACGGTCTTTGACTAGATCCTCTACGACCTCGACCGGTTAGCCACGTGACTGAGGGTGGGGCCGGGTGGGGGAAGAAGGGGGAGAGAGAGAGAGAGAGGCAGAGATAGAGGGTGGGTGGATGGGTGTTTAGGAGTTTAACGTCCTTTTCCACCACAAAAGGGTGATATCAAGGACGGGGCAACGAGAAAAGGGCCAGCACAAATATTTGGCCCCAGCGGCCGGGATTCGAACTCTCGGCCCAAGCATTGAAAGTCCAACGCTCTACCATTCGGCCACCCTGGCTCCCCACAGAGAGAGAGAGAGAGAGAGAGAGAGAGAGAGGTCAGTTCCGTGATCTAAACATTTGCCGTCAGCCTCAGGCAGGTCGTCATACAGAGAGAGAGAGATGACGTCAATTCCGTGAACTAAACTTTTGACGTCAGCCTCTAGCACTGAGATCGCCTGAGGATGCTTGTTCATGTCTTGTAATTTCCCTGTTGGCTTTGTGACTTCTCCGACTGAATTATTTTTCACATGAAATCTGGAAGATCTAGAGGGCTGATGAAATGTCGGAAGCAGTGACAATACTTGCAGATTTTGTCTGTGAACCAAACATTTGACGTCAGCCTCAAGCTGCTCGTCTGTCATGTGATACTTCTTCATATCTTGTGATTTCCTTGTTGTTTCTGTGACTTCCGTGACTGAATTAATTTTGATATAAAATCTGGAAGATCTAGAGAGCTGATGAAACGTGGACTTAAGTGCCTCGGGTGGAATTGCAAAATTGGAACTTTTTTGACCAGCGCTTCTCGCAGAAACGTGAAAAAAATGTGTTTATCTAAAAGCTCTGTTATTCTTAATACTAAAGCTATAATAGTGCAGTAGTTCATGTCATATGTGCAGTTGGCATAAGTGACAAAAATACCGGAATGATGAGTAATTTGAAAGAGTCTTTTCATAGATATTTGGCCTTATATGCAAACAACCCCTACCTCGGAAATATTTTTTTACACAAAACCAGTCAGAGCTACAGAGCTGTAGCACAAATCAAGGCAGTGTGATTGGGTGAACTTCCAAAGTCTAGAAAATGAAGGAATTTGAACAACTTTTTCGAAAAAATTCGTAACATGACCGATTTTTTAAAATTGGCGAAAACTCTTCTGAAAATGCGGCAGGCTAAAAATCGTGAAAGGTAGCTCTGGAGAAGGTGAATTCCCATTTTATCTCAAAGTAAAAAGGCCTCCAACGAGGTGGTTTAGGAGATAGTCATCATTACATCCGTCCACACACACACACACACACACACACACACACGTCACTCCCGCCAAAAAGAACGCAGCAGCATAGTGTGCACGTAAGGTGTCTATGACGCAGATTTCGTTACGTCACTGTGTGCGTGAAAGTAAGTATTGTGTGGAGAAACGTCACAGTCTTGTTTCGTATATCACTGAAACTTGCTGCTGCGCGTAGCAAAATCTGCCCCGTCTCATAAAGCTGTTTCTCTATAGAGAAACAACTTAAAGAGAGAGAGAAAGAGACAGACAGTCAGACGGACGGCCGGACAGACTGAGAGTATAATAACAAGGAGGAACGGCCCCGTCCTACAAAGTTGTTTCTCCAAACTTCATTTTATTTTGTCTGTTTTGTTGTTATTGTTGAAACGTCACAGTCTTGTTTCGTATCACTGAAACTTGCTGCTGCGCGTAGCAAAATCTGCCCCGTCTCATAAAGTTGTTTCTCTATAGAGAAACAACTTAAAAAGGAAAACAAAAAAAAGAAAACGCGCTTTCGGAATAGGGCAAAAGGCAAAATTATTGACATTTCACAAACCTGACATGACATTTGGTTTAAAACCCCGGCCCCACAACTACTTTAAAACTCCCATTTCTTTCATTTTCTTTCACCGTGCACGTCCAGTTCTCGCACACGGCTTTTCCAACATCTACCTTCCAGGGACTTGTGTGTATTTACAGAAGACACTTCGCCGTGTTTTGCGTCCAGACGAAATCTGACAGTTGAACGCGTTCTACGTCTGAACAAGCCGTATATATATTTAAACAGGAATCCCTGTCAATCAGCCATTCTTGCTGCCAATTCTGCGAACGCCGGACGCGAGGGAGAAAGCCGTGTCGTGTTATGCCGTGCTGGTCCAGTCCGCTGGTACTGAAAGGTCGGGTTGGGTCAGTCTGCCGGGGTTTGTCGATTGACGGTCAAATCAGTCGGTCAGTGGAGTGAGGGGAGGGGTGGGGGAGGGGGGTAGGGGGGGGGGGGGTGCTGGATCAGTTTATGTTCAGCGCGGTCAGAATCTCTCTCTCTCTCTCTCTCTCTCTCTCTCTCTCTCTGAGAGCTACACGACACTGAGAGTCTGACATTGCCGTAGTAAAACGTACGTCGTTAACTGCGCTAAATATAGTAGAAAATCTTTGCCCTCGCTTTAAAAATTTGTGTGCAGAGTAAAAATTGGCAATCTGGGGCTTTTGTTTGGCTTTGTAAACAAGTTTCGTGCCAGATAATAGTAAAATTAGGGGAAATGAGCCTGGCTTGTGGACTATTTGTATTCATGCGCGGCTGGCACAGGAGCCAGCAGACGACCGTGGAATGAAGGGGTATTATGGTCGCTGCCAACATTGCACAAAAAAAACCGGAATATTGGAATTTGATGAAATTAACTCTACACATGGGTCTATGGCTGCCTGATTTTTGTGATTTTTTTTCTAGGGTATCATCTGCAACCTTATGCGTAAGAGTAATTTATAGCGTTTTCCTCCAAATTTGCATCTATAGTACGTAGCCTTTAGATCTGAAATTATGCGAGTTGGCCCCGGACCCGGGTTCAACCCTGGTCCGTTACAAATGTAAACGCACCAACCCGTGTCCAACCCAGTAAAAATGGCAAGTGTGAACAGCCACTTAGTGAACCATTCGAGCTTTACCTACAGACGGTAAAACTAAAAGACTAGGGAAATTTCTAAAAGACTGTTGAAGACGCGACACAACGACTATACCAAACTGCACGCGCCGACTGATTTCTAAATTTAACCATTCTAAAAATAATACTTTGACGTCATTCACTGACGTCACTGTTTCTTGTTTCTCATGAAGGTGTTTTTTGGCTCCCTTGTGTAACAATGGGAGTCTATGTTATAGCCCTCCGTCGTCTGTCTGTGTGTGTGTGTGTGTGTGTGTGTGTGTGTGTGTGTGTGTGTGTGTGTGTGTGTGTGTGTGTGTGTGTGTGTGTGTGTGTGTGTCTGTCTGTGTGTGTGTGTGTCCGCAGTAAACCTTAACATTGGCATTTTCTCAGAATCTACAAATAGCAGAGGCACCAAACTTTGCACGCCGATAGACAGTCAGATGACCTTTCAAAATATATCATTTTCAATGACCTTGACTCAAGGTCAAGGTCACTACAGTTGTCTGTTTGAAAATTTTACATGGCCATTTTCTTGGAGTCTACAAAAACCAGAGATTTTCAACTTTGCATGATGATAGACATTGATAAGAACTTTACAGATATACATGTATTTAATGGCCTTGTGTGAAGGTCAAGGTCAGACAAGCTATTTTCCGAATTTCCGTGAAAAACCTTAACATTGGCATTTTCTCAGAATCTGCAAAAAGCACAGGCACCAAACTTGGCGTGCTGATAGACAGCCATAAGACCTTTCAAAATATATCATTCTGAATTACCTTGACCCAAGGTCAAGGTCACTAAAGCTGTTTGTTTGGAAATTTTACACTGGCATTTTCTTAGAATCTACAAAACCCGGAGGTTTTAAAATTTGTGTGATGACAGACATTGATAAGAACTTTACATGTGTACATGTATTCAATGGCCTTGAGTCAAGGTCAAGGCTGTACAAGCTATTTTCCGCATTTCCGCAGTAAACCTTAACATGGGCATTTTCTCAGAATCTACAAACAGCAGAGGCACCAAACTTGGCAAACCTACAGACAGCCGTAAGAACTTTCAAAATGTATATTGTTGAATGACCTTGACTCAAGGTCAAGGTCACTAAAACTGTCTGTTTTTAAATTTTGCGTTAGCATTTTCTTGGAATCTACAAAAACCAGAGGTTTTATACTTTATATGGTGATAGACATTGATAAGAAATTTACAGATATACATCTATTCAATAGCCTTGTGTCAAGGTCAAGGCTGTACGAGCTGTTTTTGTTAAACCGTAATATTGGCATTTTCTCAGAAACAACAAACAGCAGAGGTGCCAAACCTGGCATGCTAATAGACAATGATTAGACCTATATACAGTATACCCGTACCACTTTAAATGACCTTGACTCAAGGTCAAGGTCATAAAGCTGTCTGTTGTGAATTTCAATATATATTACTGTTTTTGGAGAAACTACAAATACTAGAGGCATCCAGCTTGGCGTAATGATAGACATTGATATCTTATTTGAATGACCTTGACCCAAGGTCAAGGCCATACAGTCAGTTTTGGGGGAAAGTGTAATATTGATAGGAACTAAGAACACCAGAGACACCGTACTTGGCTTGATGATAGATAGTGATAAGATTTTTACGAACGTATTCTTTTGAATGACCTTGACCCATGTCACAAGGGAGCCATGGAGGCTTTTGCCTCTCTAGTTTTTTTTACTGAACGTGATTACCTTTTACGTCACTGCCACTAGAGGTTCTCGGGAGGTATATTTGAGGCTTCATTGTTTTCCGCATTTTCGCCCAAATTTTCATTTATGCTGAGAAAAAAAAAAAACGGAGACACTGAGAACCCCGACTGTCTGAAATAGATAAGGTCACTATGCCAGCACATCGACTTTTCCTCTTTAAAAGGTTCCGAAAGCGGCTCCGTAAAAAGTTCTCGCCGAAAATCGTTCGCGACTGAATTACCAAACACACTACAGTTAGTGCTGTGAACTTCTTCTTTCTCTCTCTCTCTCTCTCTCTCTCTCTCTCTCTCTCTCTCTCTCTCTCTCTCTCTTCTTTTTTTGTTTTTTGTTTTTAACTCAATTCCTAACAAGTAAGTTTCGGGTTCTGCACCAGTGTCCTCACTATAAACATGATAACTGATTCAGTCTGCGTGGATTTTTTTTCTTTCTTTTTTTTTTTTCTTTTTTTAATTCAATTCCTAAGCAAGTAAGCTTGGGGTTCTGCACCAGCGTCCTCACTATAAAAATGATAACTGATTCATGTCTGCATGGATGTAAATTTGGCTTAATGGGAGTGTTGCACTCTGATACATGTATTATACTCGTTTGCCGGCTGGGGTAAGAGCCGTGAAAGCCTGCTCTTACCTGGGCACAGCGCGCGAAACATACAGGCGCCACATCACAGTCGTTGCGCTCGGTGTGTCTACTAACTACAAAACTGAACACAGCTGTGCCGGCTCGGTGACAAACCGATTGAAGGTGCACTGTCCGCCATGTCTGCGCGCCGAGTGACGTAGTCAGTACAGCCAATCAGAATCTCATTGTTGTGGAAACCACAGTCACAGTTGTGGCTATTTGAAATCTAGGTTGCTATGATGACGCCGCAGCGGCGGAAACCCTCAAAATCACAACTGTCACAACTGTGGACAGCACTGTGGCGCTCCCGGCGCAGTGCCCAGTTAAGAGCCGGCTTAAGGAACCGTAAATCTTGCCTGGTTGGTTTTGGGTTTGTTTGTTTGTTTGTTGTTGTTTTTTCGCATACAGGGCGTGGACGGGATACTCGTGCGAGGTAGGAAATGTGCCGTAATCCAACACACGGCTTCTGAGAGACAGGCAAAAAAACACACTGACTGTAGCCTGCTACAGAAGGAGGTGTCACCGCCGGCTTGCTATCCGTAGCAACGGTTTCTAGGGCTTTCCGGAAAGGTTCCATTGATCCTAACTCAACACTGATAGCCGGCCACACCGCCGTTTACACTGACCTTTTCACACTCCGGAAAACAGTGAAAGGGTTTGGCGGGAAAATGTCGTCTGGTCGGAAGGATATGCCATATCGGGGGCTGTCGTAACCGCGAGTCCGCGCTGCCAATTTCACACCGAAATGCTTCGATGCCATGTAAACCACGCCGGACTGACGACGCCTGCGCATCTTCCACTTCCGGTTTGCCGAAACAGGCACCGAGCGCCACCTAGTGTTTGCCGCCGGCAAACATAACTAGTGATGAATGAGACACGACGACCAACAGGCCGCTAGAGTTTAGTGGCGAAGTCAGTATGGTGCGGTTGTTGCATTCTGCGCTGCACGGCGCTAGTTCAGTACCATTGTCTCTCTTCGAAACTTGGCTCTGCGAACATCCGCCGCACTCTCAGTGGATGTCCTATGCCAGATGAACTTCCCGGCAAGAATGATATGATCCCGGGGCACTTCCAACCTTAAACTACATTGTCGGGGGGGGGGGCGTTTTACGCGTACTAGTAAGCTCTAAGCTAGAAGTGCCCCGGAATAATTGGCGCTCGAGAGTTCATCTCGAGTGTTACACCGGAGCACGCATGCTCGGCGATCTCTCACCCCCTGACTGACATGGCACCAACAGCAATCAGATCACTCCTTACTTCTGCTGGAGTGGAGCGCTTCAGAGGACAACAATGCATTTCTTTCGCAGTTGTAGTAAGAGTTACACAAGAAAACACGGCTTCGAATTGATCTACAGGGCAAACTTCACTGAGGTCCCACACCAGCAGCAATCAGATCACTCCTTTGCTCTGCTTGAGTGATCGAGCGTCTCAGAATGCAGCAGAACAACCTGGTTCTTAGTTGTACCAGGGAAACGCCTCTGATTGGTCGTTTGTTCTTGCTTATTATTTCTTACAATCTTGTCACCGAGTATTTTGGAAAGTCATTCCTTTCTTTATCTCTGATTTCTTTGATTTTTTTGTCACTTTGCAGGCTGGCATATGCTACACAGTCTCAAATCTACCCATTGCCGTTTGAAATGTCGTGACTTTTGGTCAGTTATAAATATAGTATTTTCTTGTGTTGTTTCCAGCTATCCATTTGCCCACAAACTCTTCGGTTATCGATCGGTCGAGTGATACAAGTCAATTGCAAAAAAAAAAAATCAGAGACATTCATAACATGTCTCTGCAAAAACATAGCTTCTCCAGCCTATCGCAAAAGACAGAAAACGCCCTAGTTCTGCTGACTGATCAGGCCCGGCACAGCTAAAGCAGGCCCTGAACAAATATGTAGACAATCTCCACAAATCAACGTGTTGCGGTAGGGTCTCGCCGCCGTTCCATGAATCAACTTGTGCATACACGTATGAAGGTAAGCGAGAGAGAGAGAGAGAGAGAGAGAGAGAGAGAGAGAGAGAGAAATAAGCATCAGCAAATACGTTATATAATGGATTTTGCGCTAACAGACAAGGGAGAGAACTGCAACTGAGTGACAAGCCTGCTTACCGCCCGTCCGCCTACGAGCGTGGTAACATCACTTTTCCGCCATTCAACAGGTCACTGATACTGATAAGTCTATCTGGTCCTTCATTTGGCGGCTGGTTAGGCACACGTAGGTAAGGTGGAGATGGCCCTGGAATTCTTGTGAAGACAGACATTGCTCAGCACGTAATGAAATCCAAAGAGGAACTGGACAGCAATGAAGAGGATAAGTGAGAGGTGTTAGGGCTTTAACTTGACTGAGATAACCACCACCAACAAAAATTATTCCAGTTCCTATAAAAGGGAATTTCGTCGTCTGATAACACACACCCACACACGCACACACGCACACACTGGCACGCACACACACACTGGCACACACACACACACACACACACACACACACACACACACCCACCCGTCATCATCACCACCGTCAGGCTGTCTATATGATCTATCTACAGAAGCTGACCGCAAAGATGGACAGAGGAAGGTCATGTAACGTTTGACCATGTTGGGGAAGAAGCCACAGTTCTAGCCGAGACTTCAAATTACACTACATGCATCAATTATTCCCCGACCGTTGAAAAAAAAAGTGTAACTAGACCAGTTTAGCCACACTGAATAATAATAATAATAATAATAAGTATTATATAGGCGCTTTATCCAATTTCATGAATCGGCTCAAAGCACCGCGAACTGAACCCAGCACGCACGCTCACGTGAATCACACGCATTCTCTCGTACACTGGACATAAACACATTACAATCACGTGGTGCGAAGGGTCAGCTCTGGTATTTAAATTTCCGAGTTCAGAATTGCGTTTATTTTTCAAATTTGGTAGGCTGAACATTTCCAAAGCAGAGGGGGGAGGAAGCCGGAGTACCCGGAGAGAACCTCCGACGATCGGCCCGAATGAACGGTGCCACATTCGAGAAGGAAAAATTCTTTGCCCCGAGTGGGACTCGAACCCCTGGCCTCTCGCATTGGTGACAAGTCTCTTAACCACTAGACCACCGACCGCCCCGAATGAATGAGGATGAATCCTCAAGTAGGTATCATGTACTACAGTATGGGATAACAAGCACTAAAACGGGATACATGTATTGGCACTATGAAGTAAACAGATTTTTTTTTTTCCAGTTTAAGATTACGCACATGTGCTAAAAAGGTTGAGCAATTTTGTCTAAGTGCCTTTTCACAGTTCCACGTGCATTTTTTAAAACGTCACACTGACACTTCGAAATAAACATATAAACTAAACATATATATCCTTTAACAGGCCGTGGTTTTTAACACACGTGTTAAAAGGTGAAGCAATTTTGTCTGATACCAATTTACAGCTCTGCGTTTATTATTTAAAACGTTACATTGACACTTGAATTAAAATTAAACAGAATCTTGTACGATTCGTGGTGATCAGTTAACGCCCATTTCGTATTTAACACGCATTTTGTATTATGTTTTTTGTGTTTGTTTGGGTTTTTTCCATTTAGATTCGTACGTGTTGAAAGGCGGAGCGGTTCTGTCCAAATACAGTATAATTAAACAGATTCTTGTGCGATTCGTGGTGTCTAACGCCCATTTCGTTTTTAACACGCATTTTGTATTATGGTTTTTTGTGTTTGTTTGGGTGTTTCTCTTTTCGATTCGTACGTGTTAAAAGGCGCAGTGACTCTGTCCAAATACTGTATCGCAGCTCCGCGACAAATACAAGCACACGCCTTCTTGTAAGAATTTTTGGTATCAGCGTTTGTTGAGAAAACATAGCAATACGACAACCTTTCAGATGGAAATTGAGCATGCTCAAATCGATGTAGCTGGGTGCTCCTGTAATGCTATTTTGATTAGACGTCGATTTGCACAAATTTTCGAAATGTTAGTTCAGGGGACGTCAGAAGAACGGTGACGTTTCGACAGATAAACACATGTCGGTTTTCAGGGGCTCTGAACGTTACGAGAAATAACATCCTCATGTATGGACTTTGGGGCTGTTGGGCAGATCCTAGAAGGAAGAGACATTTCCAGAGCGAGAGAGCATTTTTTAGCCAATCAGAAAATGGGCCAAACTTCGCTGCAGTCCAAATGTTAAAGAGACAGGGATCTCGATTTCAATCACAAAGACGCTGTGTTTATAGCGTATAAATGTGATGTATAATGTGTCTGTTGTGTGATTTAAAAAAAAAAAAAAAAAAAAAAAAGGCCGACACACACACAAAAAAAACCTTTTAAATGCCTCTCGACCCACCTTTAAAAAATTGTCCTACACTGATTTCGTTACAACTAACCGGCTAATCACGTTTTCGATAACCGATAATGATTTGTGATCATTGAACATGTCTGAAAATTGCATTAAAACGATAGCAACGAAGATGTCAGTTGTTCTTTTCGTTATTACACGTCATCACGTGGAGTACCGTGAACACTACTTTTTGTATAGCATGCTTTTGATTTATCACAGCTCGTGAGCCCTAGCAACAGTTCCAACGATATGACGAACGAAAGGTTCATCAGAGCCCCTTTAATCTAGCTGTGATCACAAAGTTTTAAACGCGGCTAAAGTTGACCCCCTAGAAATGTCATCCCAACTGCAAACTACAACAACTTACACTCTCAAATTACGCTCCGTTGCCACCCCTGGTAAGGGTGACCAATTTCGGTGAATTGCCTATTGATTCCGGCCTTCACCCTAAGCAGCTGAAAAGGAACTCCCTTGAAATTTGCAAAACCTGTTGCGCACAAGGAGCAGGGGCCCTGGAAATGTCCGCGTTTAAATTTCAAATTCCATTGGGGACTCCCGCGATGGGTTCAAACACAATGCTGGCGTGTTGTCTTCTACTGAGGTTCGATTCGCGGTTTGTTCAATAGGGGGTCGAAAGCTTCTTCCCAAAGATCAAACTGAAAGCAGGAGCATGGCGGATCAATGGAGGGGTGGTGGTGGCGTGTGTTTCCACGCAGTAGGAGGGATTTCAAACGTCTCTTTTGAGTGTTTGCATGCTCTCGCGTCGGGTTGTGGTCGAGACTGAGGCGACTGGGCGGAAGGCCATTCTTCGTTGCACAGCCAGTTACTGCAGCTGCGCGGGAAAAGTTCGCTCCCCTAGGTCCATTTGCGCCTCTGTAAATGCACTCCGGGTCCGTCCCGGCATTAGCGATTGCACCATTACCAAGAGGTGACCCTAACCCTAACCCTACCCCTACCCCTAACCCCACATACTCAGTGTTACTGCCGCTAAAATGGTCACCCTTGTATGGTTTTGGGTGTGTAGGTGGGTGTTATGGGTGTGGGTAGGTGTTGTGGGTGGTGTGGGGTGTTTTGGGTTTGTGGGTGGGTGTTTTTGGTCACGGTGTGTGGGGTGGGTGTTTTGGGCCACGGCGTGTGGGTGGGTGTGTTGGTGGGTATTTCGGGTGGGTGTTGTGGGTGTGGGCTTTGGGTGTGAAGGTGGGTGTTTTGGGTGTGTGGTGGCGGGTGTTTTGGGCCATGGTGTGTGGGTGGGTGTTTTCAGTGTGTAGGTGGGTATTTTAAGCTTTGACGTCCTACGTCAAAGAATTGTATTTGAATGTTTTTGTTTTTTTTTTGGGGGGGGGGGGACGATTTCTTAAGACGGGAGCACTGCAAAAGCTAGCCCGCAGGTCCTGAAGTTCCCGGGCCTGCTTGACGCCAGGATGTTTTGTGACAGGGATCGCGGAATGCGGCCCTGTCACGCAGTCTCAAACCACATGGACCTCCACAGCATCATCATACCATCATCCTCACCCTCATCATGATGCATAATAAAAATTGCCCCCAGCTACCGAGCTTTCCCTGGATTCCACCCATTAAATCTGGGTGGGTGGGTGGGTGGGTGGATGGGTGGGTGTTTGAGAGTTTAACGTCCTTTTCCACCACATACGGATGATATCAAAGACGGGGCAACGATGAAAAAGCCAGCACAAATAATTATTTGGCCCCAGCCGGGATACGAACTCACGACCAGAGCATTAGAAGTCCAACGCTCTACCATTCAGCCACCCCGGCTCCCCCATTAAATCTGGGAGGAACGACTACTGGAATTGGCGAAGGGTTGGGCACACACACAAAAAAATGTGTGTGTGTGTGTGTGTGTGTGTGTGTGTGTGTGTGTGTGTGTGTGTGTGTGTGTGTGTGTGTGTGTGTGTGTGTGTGTGTGTGTGTGTGTGTGTGTGTGTGTTGGGTTTTTTTTTTTAACTTTACGACAACGATCATCTCAGCTTTAACAGTCACCCGCCCCGCGACCATTTCGAGGAGTAACTGGCTCTGCTTCGCAGAATAGGGGCGGGCAGAGGGAAAATCTTCGCCTGTGCTCAAAAGGTTGTAACAATTCTATTGATGAGTTGACTCAGGACGTCTTTCAGGCTGTGCTCGCCGACTGAGCAAACGTTTTTTTTTTCTCTCGCCTTTTCCGTCTTTCTTTCGTTTTGTCAACTTCTTTTTCAGCGGTCGGAGGAGGAGGGAGTGAGAGTGAGAAGGCGGGAGGGAGGGGAGGGGCAGGGAGGGGGAGGGGCGGTGGGCTCAGTTGGGAACCAAGCCAATGATACGTCTTGGCTTGGCTAAAGGTACGACCTCGACCACGTGACTGAGGTTAGGCTTGTGGTTGAATTTCGATTGTTATTTCTTGGGTGGCTGAAAAAGAGTTGTGTGAATACATAGTTAAACTGTTAATTTATATAAATATGATTTATATTAATTGGCCTTTCTCTAGCTTTTGTTGTTGTTGTTGTTGTTGTTGTAGCAACGAATTTCTTTCCAGGTCAGTAAAGTGTCCACGTTTGAATAAACAGTCGTATAATTATTTCGTCGTCTTCTTCTTCTTCTTCCTTTTACGCAAACAATCAACATTTTGCCGATTATTACTGGCATTTTACCACCGTGACACGTTCACAGTTTCACTCACACAGTTTTGGCTGGCGAACTGACTGGGCAAACAAAAGCCGAAACTGACGCGAGCCGCAAGGCACAGCGTTTGCAGAAACATTCACACGGGCAAATATTCCAAAATCAAGTTGGTTTCTCTGTAGTCATGGTCTCCCCTCTCCTGAAATCGAGATGTGTCTTCCCCGAACACTCATAGGTTAGCCCGAACTAGTTTCTCTGAAGCATAGGAACGTAGCATTGGTTCCTTTAAATTGTGGTTGCCATAATGGAAGGGAAACAACTCAGGATCCGTCCACGAGAAGACAAAACGCTGCAGGTTGCCTCCCATGTCCCACAACTTTGTTTCGCCGTCATTTACACGTCTCTGACTTGTTACTTCTGACAGCAGCTCACATACAGCCTTCACAAAAAGTTAAGGACCACTTGCAAATATCATTCAACTTTTGTCGTGGTGGCATGCTGGTGTAGTGCTGAACATCGCTGAAACGGCGGCTTATGTAGGCAAAGAAATGAGCACAGTTCAGTCATAACCAGGGATGCATTCTTTGACCTGCATCTCATTTTTGCCGTGCAGAAAGCCCCAGGTATCGTTCACTGAACACTGAAACTCGGTCTAGTTTTGAGAAATTGCAGATTTTCAAACGCGCCAAGCATGCTGTGTGACGCGCACGTGCCATCCACACAGTAGTCGCCATGTTCACTAATTACCCCCTTAACCTTGCTACCGAATTTTACGGGAAAAATCTTATTCGTTTATTTTTTCTGATTTATTAAAACTGTCACCCATCATGTTGACTGGTCCTTAACTTTTTGTGAAGACTGTAATTCTGACCAAATGACTAACAAAACAAACAATTCTCAGTAATACTCAGACGACCAGACACATCCAAAGCAGATACACAATGATTCTCAGACACGTCACTACAGTGAAAGGCGTTTTGATTTCATTTTTATTGTACAAGACGTCACAGTGTGTGTTGGCAGGTACATCTACCATTGTTAACAAGATCAACAAAAACAACAATAAAGGTCACTTTCATCAGGCTCTCAAGCTGTTCCATCCCTGGAGCCAAAATCATCTTGAGCAAAAACGAAACAAAAAGAAAAACAACAAAAACCAAAATGTGCAGTATAACTACAGTATGCACGCGAGTATTCAGATCCAGTGTAACTCAAAATATTGCTCTCATGGTAAAGCAGTATTATCAAAAACTTTTTTTTTTGAACTGTACAATACTGTCGATTCCTGTCGGACTGACTTTTGAAGTAAGTTTGTTTTTTGTTAAATGCACAATACTGTCGATTCCTGCCGGACTGACTTTTGAAGTAAGTTTGTTTTTTGTTAAATGCACAATACTGTCGATTCCTGCCGGACTGACTTTTGAAGTAAGTTTGTTTTTTGTTAAATGCACAATACTGTCGATTCCTGCCGGACTGACTTTTGAAGTAAGTTTGTTTTTTGTTAAATGCACAATACTGTCGATTCCTGCCGGACTGACTTTTGAAGTAAGTTTGTTTTTTGTTAAATGCACAATACTGTCGATTCCTGCCGGACTGACTTTTGAAGTAAGTTTGTTTTTTGTTAAATGCACAATACTGTCAATTCCTGCCGGACTGACTTTTGAAGTAAGTTTGTTTTTTGTTAAATGCACAATACTGTCAATTCCTGCCAGACTGACTTTTGAAGTAAGTTTGTTTTTTTGTTAAATGCACAATACTGTCAATTCCTGCCGGACTGACTTTTGAAGTAAGTTTGTTTTCTTGTTAAATGCACAATACTGTCAATTCCTGCCAGACTTTCGGAGTAAGTGGTACACATACTTTCTTTTAACGCGGTTGGGAACTGGCTTTTCCCAAAAACACATCATATGAAAACGTGAGTGTCCCAAAAAGGATAAACAAGAATAAAAACGAGTTTTTGTACAGACTGATTGCACTAAACAAAAAAATGAACAAAATCTTATGCCTCTGTGCCTCTGATTATTTTCCAATGATTATTACAGTGTCTGGACCAAGAACGTTGAGTCTTTTCACACAGGCTTTGGAGAATTTCAGCCAGTGCACTGTGAAAATACAGCCTAAAATCTCAATCTCTCCCCCCCCCCCCCCTCACTCTCTCTCTCTCTGTTTACAAATTATTACAAAATCCTTATAAAAAAAGTATTCCCTGTGTACTGAACATCCATGAGCACTTCATGTGTACATTTTTTTGTTAACCTTTTTGCAGTATTTTAGCAGTCTGGTGAAGTAAACGGATTCCAGTGTTCAAAAGGTTCAATCAATTACAGCAAGAACAGTAACAAAATGAACTGTCAAATTAAACTTACGTAACGTTGATAACATACTGGCCGTAATGCATTTTTTTGAGCAGGTGGCTTTTATCAATGTTAAGGACCACTGTATTATGCACTGCTGAAATTACCTTCACATTTTCAAAACAAATCATGGCAGATTATGCATACTTGACAGACTGGCACAAATGCAGTATTTTGGGGAAAAAACCACATACTCTATTTGAACATTATGTGCATTTTTTTTTTTTTTTTTAATCACACTCCTAAAAATAATTTGATGCATGCATACACCAACACAACCTGAAAAGGGTACATATGTTGCCAGGGGACAAATATTTCACAACAGATAACACTGTTTAACAATTAAAAAAAACGTCATGACAGTATGCAGTTTCAGGAGTACATGCTGGCCTTTCAAAACCATATACATGAAAATAATTATGTCAGTCAAAAAAAAAAAAAGCCAAAAAAAAAAAAAAATTACAAACATCAAACACTAAGAGATTGATGAAAAATGGTGATTAAAATGCCTGCCTGCAGGCCTTAATAATATAAAACTCAAGATAGACAATTTCTGGTTTCATGTCATCTCATAATTTTTTTGTAAAATGATAAAAAGAAATAATTGATTTTACAATCAACATCACATTACACAGGAAATATCAACTATCCCTCTCCTTCCGCACCTCAAAAGTAATATATATATATATATATATTCCAGCCCACCACTTTCCTATGCCTGTGTGGCTATTGTTATCAGGAAAAAGGGCTTCAGCACCATTCCTTTGACATGCACTTAAACCTTTCCTCAGATAAAGGTAACATTGGGTAAATCTGGTGCCCTATCAACCGCTTACACAGATCTCAATTTTCTTCTACAGTGAATTGGTATATATACAACACAAAACGACAAAAGCATCAGAGGCGGAATCAGTTTTAAAAGAGAATCACACAACAAAATACGAGTGGTTTTCCCCACTCACATCTACTATCATTATGGTAATTAGGCCCAAGTGCCATGGGTTTGATAAGCAATTAAATCCCCTTTTACCAGCTGATGGTAAAAGGCGTGGGTCATTTCATGATTTTCCCAGCTAAAACGACAAACTACCAAAACAATGCCATCCTACATACAGTGAACAGGGCTTAAAAATGGTCCGTGATCCAAAACGAGGAAAAGTATGTTGCATTTACTCAGTGACGATGTGGCAAAGCCACGAGCATGCGTCTGCAAAGCAGACGTATTAAGCTAGGGGGTGTCCAGGGGCATGCTCCCTTGGATTTTTTTTTTTTAAATTAGACAAAATCTGTGCAATTTAAGTGTATAAGGAGGAAAGACATTGGGGGGAGGAAAAATTTGAGAATTCGACTAAAATCTGTGCAGTTTCATGTGTTTTATCTTCAACTCCAACGTGAAGTCAGTTCTGCTCTACGGATGCGAAACATGGAGGACAACGAAGACGATGCAGCAGAAGATCCAGACATTTCTCAACACCTGTCTGAGGCGCATCTTCAACATCTGATGGCCAGAGAAGATCCGGAACGAAGAGCTGTGGGAGCGAGCGGGGCAGGAACCAGCGGCCAAGCAGATCCTGCGGAGGAAATGGGGCTGGATTGGACACACCCTCAGGAAGCCAGCATCCAGCACCACACGCCAAGCCCTGACATGGAACCCGCAGGGGAAAAGGAAGAGAGGCCGGCCTCGCAACAGCTGGAGGCGAGACACTGAGGCAGAGCTATATAAGCAGGGGACCAACTGGACTGGAGTGGCAAGAATAGCCCAGAACAGAGTGCGATGGCGAAGGGTTGTCGATGGCCTATGCTCCACTTGGAGCCAGGGGCCTAAGTAAGTAAGTAAGTCGTGTGTTTTGGCATGATTTTAAGTGCTTTGGAAAACAGGAAACACTTTCTTTTTTTTTGAGGGAGAACTTTGTAGCCAAGGGTGGAAATGCGCCCGTATAAGGCAAGACACCCAAGGGATCGACTCAAAGTGTTCATCTTGGACAGGTGTCCCCCTTACACAGGTGCAGTGTGAAGAGAGAAAATGCTGCCTCGCCTCAGAGACTGACAACCTGTATGTGATCAGGCAGGTCTAGCAGGCAAACACAATACACGTGAAAGTACTGGATGAACCTGAAAAATGCCGCGACATCAAACAAACGAAAGTGTGGTTCCAAAAGAAATCGCCACTGAAAAATGGAATGAAAAATGTGTTTAGTGGGTTCTCTCCAAACACACAAAGTGGTGGAATGATATTCTGAGATATACATAATAAAAGTCATTTCCTTTACCCGAACGTTTATACACGTACAAAATACGTAAGTCAGGATTTCAAACGAGGTAAGGACAATTCTCGGAGATTCACATGGTCACGTGTTTGATAACACCGAACACATACTTCAAAAAAGTGTCACAGATAAAGCTTCAGTTGCTGTTCATAATAACAAAATAATGTTCTTATACAGCGCAGCATCCCCACAGAAAGGGCTCAAGGTGCTTCACAAAATTAGTCTAATACCAGGCATGATTTTTTCCACTACCCCTAAACAGGAAAATATTTTCACCCCAAGTGGGACTTGAACCTGACCTCTCACACTGGTGGCGAAGTCTCTTAACCACTAGACCACCGACCTCCCCGTCTGACTGCATCCTGCCACCAATGCGAGAGGTTGGAGCTTGAGTCCCTCTTGGGGCATTCCAATTGTTCAGCTGCATTATGTGGCATCATTCATTCGGGCCGATCAACGGGGATTCTCTGGGTACACCAGCTTCCTACCTCTCTCCTGCTGCTAATTAAAAATTCCAAAATAAACACAATTCTAAATTCAAACATCTAAATAGGTGATCTGACCCTTCACACTTGATACTGTAATGCATGCATGGCCAGTGTGCAAGAAAATGTGTGTGTCAGGTTCAGTCCACGTTGCTTTTAGCCAAGAATTTGCAGGGGTTATGAAAGCTGAAAAATCTTGCTAGTCCTTCGGGCTAGCAAGGTTTAAAACCAACTAGCCCGAAACAATTTCCGCTAGCCCCAAACATACATTTTGTCAAATATAGACCTATTCGTAAATAAAAAAAAGATTCACAACACTTTGATAACTGTTATGAACACACGGTCGCCATGAAGGGTTTCCCGAATTGTGGGATGCGCATGCGCGGCGTGTTTCGCGGAGAAACCACTCTGCACTCACTGAGGTTTTTACGAAGAGTTGTAGCGAGTGGCTCGCGCTAAAAATAGTTACTCTCACCCCAGCGTCACAACAGAAACTGAGAGAGAGGGAGGGAGGGGGGCTCGCTGACAGTACCTTGTGCATTCAGCTCTGTGAAAATAGAGCAAGCTTTGTCTCGTAATCTCAACTAGTCTGGCGGGCCAGTGGTAAAACAATTTAACTAGTCCTACGGTATTTTCACTAGTCTGTGGGCTGTCGGGCGAGTCTTTTCATAATCCCTGATTTGTGTAGAGCAACTACACAACACACACTTATTATTAAATTAAACTGTCTCTGACACCCTTTTCCACTTGTGGAACTGCTACTGCAGTAACATGTATGCATGTGCCTGTATTCCCATTCTGTCCTGCGTAAGTGTGAACGCGCGAGGAGGCGTGGACGCTACGCCCGAATGCATGTGTTCCAGTTCACATCGGCACACAGCCACACTCCATATCAGTGTTCCTTAAAAACTTTCAAAACCGAGGGTCACTTTGACCCTCTCGTCAAGTTCTGAGAGTCTTTTTGTAAAATGAAAGGGTCAGACCCAGGTACGAAAAACTTGGTTCGACCGTACCCATTATTTACAAAACTGTCGGCAACGGCATGTGCTGTATGAATCGGAAAACCCAGCACTAGGGCACATAATTCTCTCGTTTCCAATTCCAGTGACTGTCTGAGATGTGTTGTTTCACTTTCGGTTTTCAAGTCTTGAAAACCATGCGTCACAATGACGTACAGCCCCCAACTCTCTGCGTCAGATTCTGAAATCTCTGCATAAATGACGCACATCTGTGGGTAATAACGAACACTGCACATCCCGACAAGTAACAACAGATCAATGTTGTTGTGGAATTTTGGTATGACCCAATTTTGAGAATAGTGCGCGAGAAGTGTGCAAAGTTCTCAAAATTCAGTTACGCCAAACTTCCACCACGACGTCAATACAGACCGCAATGTAGCAAAACAACTACACTCCCATCAAAAGACAGTACAAGGACAATAAATTCTGCAAGGCCTGGGAAGCATCACACGTAAACAGTATCACAGTCTTCACTGGTCACTTCCAATGGAATCAGAATTTCAATTACGTGGAGCATAAAAAGAAACTTTCCACTGGAGCGGCAGTCAGTCAAAAAATAAATTGGTGAACACCCTGCTGCTGCTGTAGTTGGCTGGGACAACAAGCTGGCTGGATGAGTCAGAGAGTTTAACATTCCCACCACAAGTTTGAGTGAAGATGGACTTACTGGAGACTGGGGGGGAAGGACAACTACCCTAACTGACCGGTCCAGCTGAACACTATCTAATTCAGACAGACAGGTCAGCAACAACTGATTTATCCTTGACTGCAATGGACAAGTCACACACCCAGTTCACCCAGCCAGAGGAAACAGCCAACGTTACAAGCAAGTACAGTTTTTTTTAACTCGAAACTGTGCTCAGGGTCGAACTCCCACAGTCGGAGGAATTTCCTGGCAATCAACCACTCTGATGCTGAGGTGCATGTGGATACGAACACGTTGACTCAACTTACAATCAGACAAAGTTTCTTCAAATGAAAAATCAACTCACAAGGGTGGTACACAAAAGCAGAAGAAAAAAAAACATTAACAAACATCAACTCGTCCTGAAACAAATCATTCTGGTGTAGGGGTGGAGGGAGGGTGCGACAGCTTCATAGCCTCTGTGTAAGTAGGTGGAGGCGCAGCCGGCGGCGGTGCAGAAGGGGAGATCACCCCAGGCTGCACGATGCTCGTCGTGGAACTGTGTTGCACACTGAAGTAGGAAGGCGGCGCGTCTCCGGCGGACGAGTATGCAAGGTTGGTGACCCCGGCATACGCCCCCGGGTGGTAGATGGCCGGCGCTGAGCCATTCGCTGGCTGGGTCATCATGAACACAGCATTGTTGTTCTGGTAAATGGTGTGGGGGCTGCTGAACTGGGAGGCGGCAGCGGACGTGGTGGTGGTAGCCGGGGGTCCAAGGTAAGTGGTTCTGGCCATGCGCGAGGTCTGGTTGCTGCGCATGTAGTAGCGACACAGCGCACAGAAGACAAAAAGCACAAGCATGCCGCCAACAAGACCCCCGATCAGGGCTCCTGTGTTGATGCTTGAGTGCCACCCTTCGTCGTAGTGTGAGGTGGTGGTCGTGGGTCGAGCAGAGGCTGTGCGACGAAACAAAAGAGTTGATTAAAATGGGTATGCAGTACGCGTACTTGTAGAACACAGAACAGCAATGGTAAATCACTGAGAGTCCACTTGGTAAGTCATTTTCTCAAGTTTCCAGCATTCCCCAAACCCCTAAACCACCTTCTCCTGTAATCCCACACCTCCATCGCCTTTTTTTTTTCCAGATGCACAAACACGTCACCTTGTGTTTGTGTGTGTGTGTGAGTGTGTGAGTGTGTGTGGTGTAGTGGCGCATGGCGATCGTGCAGAAGTGGGAACTTGACTTCCGCAACAGAAAAACTTGGATCAGCGCTTTTCAAACAAGCTGTCAACGCCCCCCACCCCCCCCCCCCCCCCCCCCAAAAAAAAGAGAAAAAATGGTCAATACAGAATTCCATGAAAGAAGAAGAGCAGAAGGAAAATCACACTGGGATTGAAGTTTTGGTTTTGGGGTGAAAATGAGTAATTAAACACTCACTGGTGCTGGGGACTTGTGAGCGATGGACTGCCTGGAAGCTGAAGTGGAATCCTTTATGGGAAATACTAGAATCCGATTTGAACTCAATGAACATGTATCGTCCGCTGCTGTATATTTTGTACACATCATCCGAGCAGAACTTTTTCAAAAGCGGGCTGTCTCTCTGATAGCTGGTACCTGCAAAGACAACAATCTTGATAAAGACAGTTTTTCGAGACACAGTGTATCTGTGGACATTTCTGTGAATCTCACACACTCACACCACACACAATACACACACACACTCTCACACACACACACACACACACACACACACACACCCACACACAGTGGAGCAAATTACAAACGCAGAAGTGCCCATCAAAAATACTGAAAACCGACCAAGGTCCCATAACCACTGGCAACATGGAGGTGTATCTGACAGCAACTAGCCAGAAATAAGTCAGCTGTTTTGAGAATACAGGGCTGTTTGCAAACACTAAACCATTTGAAAATCAAACTTTTTTTTTCCTACTGCACGTTAACACTGTGATAACAAAAATCACTGCCTCTGTGCTGCACAGAAAAAAAAAGAAGAAAAAAAATGCAGGGAGTACTTACGTCCATCAAACACCTGAACATAGTCGTATGGGCAGTTTTCACTGAAAGACTCTTCCAACTCTATGTCCATTACAGTGAGTCTGATGACATAGCCGGGGTCGTAGGTAGTTAAACTCCACCTACAGTGAGCATCGCTGAAAAATATCAAAACAGATTATACTGACAGCGTGCAGAATCAGTAGCAATTCATGAAATAGTCACCTGAGCTTTTTACCGCTTGTGCAAAGTGTAAACAACATTGTATTAGTCTTCTTCTTCTTCTTCTGCTTTTTGGCGGTCGCTGGGGTCACACTGGCAGGCCGGTTGTCATCATGAAGTGGACCGTTTTCTGAAGATCCTGCCGGGTGTCGTACAGCTTGGAGTGCAGACTGGTCTCTTCTGGCCACATTGCTGTACGCAGCTCCTGGAGCTTGGGGCACTGCTGGAGGGTACATGCTCTGCCGTTTGCTCGCCGGTGCCGCAACTGCACTCTGCAGAGGGGGCCAGTCTGAGCTTCCGGTGCATATATACATGTGCATTGAGGCGGTTCTGTCCGGTTCTGAGCCGTAGAAGGATGACTTGCTCTTGTCTGTGAGGCAGTGGTAGTCATCCTTCGGTGTTGCTGGCTTGCGGGCTGACTTGCAGTAAGAGCTGTACTATTACTAATCATCAATAAAGAGTAATTTGAGTGCACAGGCACACTCACGAGCAAAACTGTTCCAAAACACAAGTTGACTTAGCAAAGACGGAATTAACCTGTTTAATCTTCATCATGCAAACAGCCACTTACTCATCATAAAGTGAAGGGTAATTCGGGGAGTAGATGTTCCCTGACATGTGGGGAGAGGCCTGCAGCTCCAAAGGTTCGCCACCACCATAATAATCTGTACTGCACTGCCCCATCACATCTGTTTGAAGAAACGCAAAAGCTGTTATTTTTCCCAAAAAAATAAGGACATGAATAAATAAAGTTGTCACAAAAAGGTTTCCCTGATTACAGAGAATACATCACACAAGTCTGTTGATTTTTAAAAAAAATTTTTTAAAACTGCAAGTTTTAACAACCAGTTTTTCTGTTGAAATCAACAAATGAGTGTGGTGTATTTTATGTGGCAGGGTATTTGTGGTATAGTATACAGTGTATGTATGTTGTATGCCGTGGATATATATACAGTCAAACCTGTGTAAGGCGGTCACCCAAGGGACTGGGTCAAACTGACCACCTTAGACAGGGTGACCGGGTTATCCAGGGTGTCATGTCAACAGCTAGTGTGTCAGGGGATCCTCTGGGGTGACCAGGTTAGACAGTGGTTTGGCTTATACAGGTGACCGCCTTGGCAGGTTCGACTGTATATATATATATATATATCATGGTGACTGCCTTGCAGTATGCCACACATGTACCTTGGGTACATGTGACCTGCAGCGCAGTACGAAAGTGCATACATGTCTGTGTCGATCTGTAGCAATGTACCCAGGTACACGTACATCAGGGTTTCATACCCACAATGGACACTGCTCTTTGACCGATTCATTTCCAGAATGTCCAATTATTATGTCACTGGATGTCCTGTATTGTCAGTGTCACAGTTTGTGTGTTTTCCTTTAAAGTTTACAGGACAAATGTCCTATACTCTTGCACTGCAGTCCGCCAAGACATTTGTTCTATAATTAATTAATAAGTCACACGGATATGACACCATGCTATGTACAACTGTCTCCAAACTGCCAAGATGCGACGACTGTGACGTTCATGCACAGTGAAAGCGGTCACAACAAGGCGAAAGACAGATGATATAAGCGCTCATCTGAACGTGCTGATTAGAAAAAGAAAACAAAAATGTCACTGAGTCACCCAGTATTCCGGTAACGGCCATGGCTGCAAACCTACCGCTATCACTGGACACAAAACAACAGTTGAGTACAGTGGGTCGCCTAATCGATCGGAATCAAACAGGGTGTTGTCCTTCCGAGCTCGGAACTGAAGAGCAATGCTCTCGCAATGGCGCGTGTTTCCATCTAAGAGGGATGACAACTCCGATACAACGCTAGCAATGTACATGTATTTAAAAACCACTTACGTTCAAACCCTCGGCATCTTACCTGCACACATTCCAAGAAGGAACCCTGCTACCAAAACGTACGAGACAGCGCACCTGATCGGCGCCATTGCTCATGTACATTCGACAACTCCTCTCCGGCACGCGACTTCGATCGCTAAACAGCGTGACTCACTTTGGCGGCCGATCGGGTAGTGGACTATGCCAGCCAGTCCACGATAAGCTTATTTCTATGTGTGGTACACAACGACCGAAGCCACAGACAGCACAAAACAGCTGTGAATGTTTGTCGCGTGCCGTTTATCTGGGCACACATGTATACATTTCGCATAGATCTACGTCGCCAACACACTGCGATTGGCTGTGAACTTGATCGAAAACATTTCAGGTCATTGGTACCCATGTGCCATCGCGAAAACATTTTAAGGCATTGCAGGGGCGTGTTTACAAGAGCAAGGATTCAGTACCAAGACCGCCTTACGTAGTGTCCTCAATTATACATGAATAGTTGTGGAAGTCTATTTTTGCTTCTTCTTTTTTTTAAACTATCTTTCATTGAAAAACATCTCCTGAAGTTCTGCCGGTCACTGAGCTGCCCGCCAAACAGGCTGACCGGCTTTGGACCGCATTCACGGTCTCAGTGTACGCTATACTGAAACTGAAGACCAAGTCTCCATCATTACATCATCATCACCACCAAAGAGCCTCGTAAAAGGCTCGGGGAAGTGGGATGGGTTGGGGTAGGGGGATGGCGGGGGGGGGGGATCCTAGCGAATCGGCTGAAATGCCGGAGTAACTGAAAGTTCAGTCGTGAAACAGAGGTCCGTCACGGCATATATAAAAATGTGTTGCTACACGCCACTTACTACACCACGACACCCCACTTACTACACCACGACACCCCACTTACTACACCACGACACCCCACTTACTACACCACGACACCCCACTTACTACACCACGACACCCCACTTACTACACCACGACATCCCACTTACTACACCACGACACCCCACTTACTACACCACGACACCCCACTTACTACACCACTACACACCACTTACTACACCACTACACCCCACTTACTACACCACGACACCCCATTTGCTACACCACTACACCCCACTTGCTACACCGATACTCTGTTAACCCACTTGCTACACAATACTCTGCTGCACAGCACTGACTTGCTACCCCAGTACGCATCTTGTACGGCAAATAAAAGCGAGACTTGCTCGAAATACACTTGATTTGAAAAAAGAGAGCTTTGACCTGTGTTGTTCATGTGTATTAATTATGGCCGACCGTCACTACATGCCATTCTTCACAGTCCCCCAACCCCTCTCTCGGGACCGTGCCACACACACCATGACATTACACCAACGGAAACCATGACAAAACGTGACAGACGGTTGTCGCCTCGTTGCACTTGATCTGCTGCGTCAGACTCGAACGCTATACGGCTGATTGGCGCCGGCCCATACTGCCGAACCTTCCTAGATGGTGACGGGTTTGGCCTAATCCGGATGTTGCTTACGTAACACACGCCAAACGATTTCCGTCGGGTGTTCTTCTTATCAAGTACCGAAATGGACCGCCACACCCAGCCGTAGTGTCACCATCCCATAAACCCGGCCACGCCCCTCCTCCTGCCAACACCTCCACCCCCCGCCCACGGCCAAAAACTGAGAGGATAACGCTGCGATTGGCGCCCGATGGCTGACTCGGAAACAGCAATGCCGGGTGTAGCATCCACACAAGAAGAGCCGGATTTCAACCGTGGGCACATGACAGACCTCAACACATGTCAGACACCGGTGAGTACCTTTTACCTTGATTACATGCATGATTATGTGTAAGCCCAGTACGATGTGGCAATTCAAATTCGAACACAGAATTCAAACATGTAGATTTTGAGCCGAAAGAAGAAACCTACATTTCAAATTCCAGGCGGGAGAGTGCCGAGGTTATCGTGACTGAAACGGGCGTTTAACTATTTTGTAATCAGTCAGTGAATTTTCCGAGTCCATTTGAACAACCTAAATCAGCTGTTTGTTTGTTGTTGTGTTTTTTTTTGCATCTTATTGTTGTTTGATGAAGCCGCTGGTTTTAAAGGAGAGTGTTGTAAAATGACTAATTTCACGGTACAATGGTACTTTTTACTGTAGTCACCCTAATAATGAATTTAATGCTTAGACAATACTTCTATAAAATATCTGCTCGTACGCTAATTAAGCTATGAAATTCATACGTGCTAAAGCGGACGTAGACGTGTCTGGCCTGTCTTTACCACACCCCACTTCCAATACCCCCCAGCGGTCGGCTCCCCGCTATGCGCGGTACCCGCCGGCGGCCCTTTGATCTGAGGTCGACAGAGACCGCTACGCCGGGGAGACGTTTCGAGGGCGTTGCGTCAGATTTGGAATTTGGATTTTAGGTTTCTAACTCAAAATCTGCATGTCAAATGACCCGACCCCCCCCCCCCCCTTTCTCTCTCTCTCTCTCTGAAATCTTAGACTGAGGAATAATTCGGTTCTTGATATATTGTTACAGGAAACGACCAGGCGTGACACAAGCCCTCCCGTGAACCGGGAGCCAGCTAGAAAAACCAAAAACAAGAAAACCATGAAAGGGGTGGGTATTTTTTTTTCTATTTTTAAGATTATATGTATGAGCTTGAATTGGCGAGCAATTTTTTTCCTAAAAATATGAAAGGCAACATTCTTAACAAACTTGATTGAAGTGCAGCAAACTCTCTCTCTCTCTCTCTCTTTGAACGGAAAGTTTGAAAATTGGTCACCGTTTTCAAATAAAGTTTATTTCAGTTCTTTCTCTCTCTGATTCTCAGGGGCCGGCAGGCCA
Organism: Batillaria attramentaria; assembly: GCA_018292915.2. NCBI lineage: Eukaryota > Metazoa > Mollusca > Gastropoda > Batillariidae > Batillaria > Batillaria attramentaria. The sequence goes on along the minus strand of JACVVK020000005.1, from coordinate 1,547,993 downwards.
TCCTAGGGTATTAACCCTTTCCTCTTAGGGTATTAACCCTTTCAACGCAGTGCGTCCGTGCGCACTGCACACTGTCAGTGTGTGTGTGTGTGTGTGTGTGTGTGTGTGTGTTCATTACTCTGAACAGTCCTATGTCAGTCTAATCTGTTGTTTATATCTTTTTTGCTTCCACCACAACCATCTTGTCACGTATCCACTTGTAGGGGCCGCCGGCGTAAAGTCCTAAATAACTAACTACAGTATACGCCGGTTATAAGAAACTCGAGGGGGGTGAATTTTTTGGTTTCTTATATCCGAGTTTTCTTATATCTGAAAGTCGGATATAAGAAAGTATTTTGAAAAATATTTCTTATAACCGAGTTCAGTGAAAAAAAGGTTTAAAACATTTCTTTTTTCTCAGTTCGTGTATGTTTTGCATTAAATTAAGAAATATCTGGTTTCTCTTAAAGACCTGCACAGAATATATATGTGTAGAGTTAATATACACCAGTGCGCTTGTGTCCTTCAGTGTCAGATTTTTTTGTTTGAACATGAAAATACTGTTTTTGCTTCCCAACTGTAGCGCTGGCGGTCATGTGGTAAGAAAAAAACAAAACAAAAAAACAAAACAAAAAAAAACAACCAAACCAACCAACCAACCAGCCAACCAAACAAACAAACAAAAAGAACTAAGGGGAGAGAGAGAGAGAGAGAGAGAGAGAGAGAATTCCCTTGTATTTATAGGATATATTAAAAGTGCATTATGTATCAACTTTTGATCTATAAAACACTCGTCCCATTAGAGCATGATATGCGATGCTTTCCGTGTCTAATTTGGCTGAAAAAAGCTGCAAATTAGCTTTTTTTCTGTTGGGAGGGGGAAGGGGGATGGAGGAAAGATGGACCACGTGTATTGTCAAAGAAAGGAATTGATCAACAGTTAGTCTAATACTGATAGTTTTATTCTCCTTAACGCGAGCCCTGTAGACAGAGACAGACATACAGAGAGAGAGAGAGAGAGAGACTGAGCTCCCAATCAGGCAAAAAACCAAAATAATAATAAAAACAACATATAACAATAGAACAACAAAAATGCATCTCGTATTTTTTCTTCTTGCCAACATTCAATTTTGCACGGAACACAATGGTAAAGAACCAATTCAAGAAAAGAAAATCATGCGCCATCATGTGCCTGTCCTAAGTGACCTGTTTTCTTAGAATGAGTAAAATTTTCTTGGAAATGTACTTTCGGTTTCTTATATCCGAGTTTTTGTATCAAGCGGGACAAGAAATTTGCTTTCCTAAAACCGAGTTTTCTTATAAGCGAGTTTCTTGTATCCGAGTTTTTGTAATACATAATAAAGAAGAGTTTGGCCGGGGGAAAACAATTCGTTGGCAATAACCGAGTTTTCTTATATCCGAGTTGCTTATATCCGGCGTCCACTGTAACTAACTTGTAGGGGCCGCCGGCCTATCAATAAAGTGTCTTGAGTCTCTCTCTATCTCTCTGAACGCGGGAAAGTTTGAAAATTGGTCACAAGACCAAAGCTTCCACCGTTTTCAAATAAAGTTATTTCAATTCTCTCTCTCTCTCTCTCTCTCTCTCACACACACACACACACACACACACACACACACACATACATACAGAGGAAGGGCAGCATTTGAGGCACATTAATGAGTACTTATCACAACACACATTGGCTGTCTAATGGCTGGTCGTACGAACTAAGCACCCAGTCAGCACGTGAGCTAGACCGGAGAACGCATTGTGCTTGGCGTCGAATGATTATTTCTCACAGCGCGTACCTGCTGTCAAGGGTGCATTGTGGCTGGTGTAATGCAAATGACTATTTGTCACAGTGTTTCCTGGCTGTCTATTGGCCGGCCTAGTCTCACGAAGAAAGCGCCGAGTCGCAGCGAGAGTAGCGTGATGTAGAAAACCACAGTGTATTGTATTTGATGTGATTGCGTTTCAATATTTATCTTCGGCCATATGCTCTGCTGACCATGAACATTGCCGCTGTCTGCTGTGTATTGTCTGTCTGAATACGCCAAGGATCTATTGTTCTTGTTGTTTGATACACTTATCCCTCTGTTGACACAGGACGTTTCTACGATGGATGGTCCGCAAAGCCATGGGAAAAGAGCCAGGAAAACGAAAGTAGCATACACACCAAGTCACCATTAACTGCGGTGGCCTTCCGGTGTGTGTGTGTGTGTGTGTGTGTGTGTGTGTGTGTGTGTGTGTTACAAGTTGTGCTTTCTGTTCTGAAAAATGTCGAACTGAAGACAATAAAACGACACGTTAACCCGCGTCAAGTTATCAGTGTTTGTATGCGTGCGTGTTTGCGCTAGCGTGTGTGTCTATGTGCGATTGAAACTCAGTGAACAAAATTGTTGGGGAAGGTCATCTACTGCTTCTTAAGGAGCAACGTAAAAATTATGTTTTTGAACCACAGCTTCAGTTTGGTGACGTCACTGGGTGATAGAAGATAAATTGGACACTCATTAACTCCTTTGTTACTTGGCTCTCTTCCTGTACACCTATGTGACCGTGATCAAAGAAGTGACAAGAAAGGCTATGCCACTCAACTCACGTCGGTACTGCGACGTGCACGGCACATGGGTCGGGCCACGTGAGAAGACAACGCGTGCTAGTCCCGCTTCACTGACGGGTCTACGACACAGGGGCGACGCTGAATGAGTGAATGAAATATATACGTTTTAAGTCCCTTCCTCCTGTGGGAGATCTTGGGACAATTTTATGAGATTTTCTAAATGGGCATTACACCCATTTTTATTTTAAATGTTTTTGTTATAGTTGTATATTTATAAGACTTAAAGTAATTCTTTTGGTTTTCAAGTCTTCTTGAGAGTCCCGAAACGTCCCTGTCTCTACAGGTCTTTCTTTTTATTCTCTATTTTTTTTTTTTTTTAAGGGTAAAACTTCAGGACTTTCAGGACCTTGTCAGGAAATAATTAGAGAAAAAAGGGTCCACAGGAGCGACGCTCTTCCGCTTGAGCCAGTTAAAAAGGACGGCATTAACGTATTGTGGGTGCCAATCGTCCAGACTGGTATTCAAATACGGTTAGAAGGAGAGTGGGGCTAATTTAATTCTTTCGCTGGGAACTGGCAGAAATCGTCGCGCGAGCTGAGGGCATTTCTTTATTTCTGTAATGCTTGATCGGTTTCTCTCGATCGGTGTAGTAAGTGGGGTGTAGTGGTGTAGTAAGTGGGGTGTAGTGGTGTAGTAAGTGGGGTGTCGTGGTGTAGTAAATGGGGTGTCGTGGTGTAGTAAGTGGCGTGTAGTGGTGTAGTAAGTGGCGTGTAGTGGTGTAGTAAGTGGGGTGTCGTGGTGTAGTAAGTGGGGTGTCGTGGTGTAGTAAATGGGGTGTCGTGGTGTAGTAAGTGGGGTGTCGTGGTGTAGTAAGTGGGGTGTCGTGGTGTAGTAAGTGGGGTGTCGTGGTGTAGTAAGTGGCGTGTAGCAACACATTTTGTTGTCTCGTCACGGTCCTCGACTGACTCGAAGTCCGACAGTAGTAATCATTTCAGTGTTACGGCCGTGGTTTCATTACGAGTTGCACGGTAACTCAACTGAGTATACTCAGGCTAGTATAAATCAAGTTACTATAATAGTTTCAATTTACTACGGTGGTGGCGGTCACTGAGTGGCGGCCGTTTGTCACAGTTTGCTGCTTGTGTGTGTGTGTGTGTGTGTGTGTGTGTGTGTGTGTGTGTGTGTGTGTGTCAGTGTGTGTGTGTGTACTCAGTACTTACACCTGACGCGAAAGTGACTGATCAGTGTTCTGGATAGCCCCTCAAAAGTGTGTTTCAAACGGAAAACAAATGCACGAACACAGGGTACCGAACACAGAAGTCAGGCCGGCAACTCACAGCCATTTAAGTATTTATAAGGGTGAATAGGTTAGGTGGTTTGACTGTGGAGTATATACCCCCCCCCCCCCCCAAAAAAAAAAAAAAAAAAAAAAAAAACTTGGCCGGCGTGCATCCATTGAGTTAAAGCTTTCTTTCGGCGAAGACAGTGCAATACCTGCGGCGGAGACCACAGTGGAATAGTAGAGTAACCTCTCTTGAATCGCTATCACATCGTGTTTGTGCAACAACTCTTCCAGATACAACCCAACGAGGGAGAATGGAAGGTAAACTAGATCTACGACTTTGATTTCTAATAACAAAGCGGTAGAGTCCCTACTAAACTGATAATGTACTTTGCTCTTGTGGTGGTAAACCGCTGTTGACAATGACGCGGCCGTTGCAGAGACAGTGGACATTCAGACTGAAACGAAGTTTTGCAGAGATCCGGAAAACAGGAATTCTGCTGACTCCCAAAGTTTCCTGGTTTCTCATGTTTGTGTGAATTGCCAGTGGTCTTATCCGTGATTTTAACTTGTCTCTTAGAGTCATGGAGGGGGGGGGGGGGTGTGGAGGTCTAAACTAGTCTAGATGGCTGTCACCAAAACTGTGATGGTTAAGAGCTGCATGGTGCTGAAGTGTGTTTTACAGAGGCCATGTTCTGCAGCACTCGACAGCCAACCCTTTACTCAAAACCTTTTAGATTTTTTTCACCTTAGTCAGGCGTGGGTGCACAGCTGAGGTGTAAACCTCCAAACCCTTAGCATAGTGAATTGCAGAGGCGTTATCTCTCACATTTAGGAACTAAAATATGGGGAGGACTTACTTTGCCTCTCCCCCTCTTTGGTCTTCCTCAGCCTCCTCCTTCCCACCTCCCTTCCACCACACCTACCACTCACACCTACCCCCCCCCCACCCCCACCCTGCTAATTTCATGCGCTGAACATCTCCAAAGCAGAGGGCGGAGGAGATCATACCTTTACAACATTGACTGCCCCACTAACCGTGATAATGATGATCTTTTCAGAGGGTGTGTTGAAAGAGATCATGGATACATCACTGCCAGCTGAGATGGAAGCAAACAGGAACATCATTGCAGATCTCTACGCCATGGTTATCAGTGGTGGAGACCACTGTTTCCCTTTCCTGGAGCAACATGCGCACCTCCTGGATTGTGACATCTCCATAAGTATGATAATTATCAGAGTGGTTGCTCAAAATAGACATCACACATTACTTTAGGATCTGTGTTTAATATGTATGGATTTATATGTCTAGATAAATTAATGTAGGGGTGTGTGTGTGTGTGTGTGTGTGTGTGTGTGTGTGTGTGTGTGTGTGTGTGTGTGTGCGTGCGAGCCAGAAGAAAATTTTCTGCCATCGACAGACAATAAAGTTATATTGAATTGAATTGAATAATTATGTTTAATGTATCATTGATAACACTCATCTGGGTTTTTTTTCTCCTGTATTACTGATGAAATTTTTTTAAAAGTATTTCACTATCACTTTTGGAAAATTTGGCTGGCTTAATTCCTCCAGGGGAAGAGTGTCGACAAGGTGCGGTGCCACCTGCCGACTTATTTTCAAATTTTCCAGTCTCAGCAAATCTGCTGTCATTTTGTAAATTAGGGCTTAAGTGCCATGGCTGTGATAAGCACCCAGCCTTTTTTTGTTTTACTGTATTGTGAAAATTGAGTACCCAAAGACAATTTTTTTGTATCAGCATTTAACCGGGGGGGAAAAAAAACCATGATGTGTTGGGGTCAGATTGGTTCAGTTGGGTTTGGTTGTTTGTTATAGTCAGAAATTCATGTACAAGTAATCTGTTAAAACGAAATACCCTAATGTAGTCATCTTGCTCCAGTGTGCAAGCCCCCATTGACTTATACTCAGTTTTGCCTTTTATTTCCTCCAGCTCACACCATGAACTGCAGCTGTGGTCGCTTTTTCGAGCAACACCCAAGCTCAATTGATGACCTTGAGGGAGAGCGCGTGACTCGCATCTTGCATGCAATCCAGAGTGGGAAGTGCCGATGCCTGTCCAGGGCAGATGAGGACATGCCGTTCGAGATGGCCTCTAATGAAGCCAGAAAGTCCCTGTTACATGCTGCGGCCGCCGCAGGACAGGTTGAAGTCGTCCGGTTCCTACTCTCCAAAGGGTGCAACGTCAATAAGGTACTGGCAGCATACTTTGTCTAGCTTCCATAAACCCACATAGACCATGGGGCGGTCGGTGGTCTAGTGGTTAAGAGACTTGTCACCAGTGCGAGAGGTCCGGGGTTCGAGCCCCACTCGGGGCGAAGAATTTTTTCTTCTCGTACATGGCACTGTTCATGCGGGCCGATCGTCGGGGGTTCTCTCCGGGTACTCCGGCTTCCTCCCCCTCTGCTTTGGAAATGTTCAGCCCACCAAATTTGAAAAATAAATGCAATTCTAAATTCCAAAATTTAAATACTGTAGCTGAGCTGACCCTTCGCACCACGTGATTGTAATGTGTTTCTGTCCAGTGCGTGTGATTCACGTGAGCGTGCGTGTTGGGTTCAGTTCGCGGCGCTTTGAGCCGATTCATGAAATTGGGTAAAGCGCCTGTACAATACTCATTATTATTATATTAAACCTTTGCTGTACGTCATGGGTGCAGTTGCTCCCACACTTTCATTCAGCCGTCCGTAGCTCAGTCAATTTTCTAACTAAATCCACGAAACCTCATGACTCTCAATAAGGATATTGGTGAAGCCGCGTCATCCAGTACGCTTCTGTTGGCTCATTGCCAGCATTACAGACGCTGTCACTGTGCAGGCGTGAAGATAGATCCCGCGAAAACAGCTCAGAATGGTAGCCCCTTTAACTTTTTTGTTGAGGGTAAGAACTTTGCTTGTGTCAAAGTGTGAGTTTTAAAAAAAAAGCCAAAGAAAGCACTTTTCATGTCTTAGTCATAGTATGCTTGTTTTAACAAGAAATACAGTAGGGGTATAGGTAGATAGACATTGTGTGTGTGGATGTGTGAGAGAGAGAGAAAGACTGTGAGTGACCAAGATGCAGTCACTCGTACACAATTTTTTTCATTGTAAACCCACATGGTAGACTGCGAAATCAAGTGTTTCAGTACTCATATGTAGACAAGTTCAGGTTTAATTACCAAAACACTTACCTGCACAAAAACGTCTTGTCTTTTCAGGTTACAAACATCTTCTCCTTTACATCATTGTTTTTGGCAATCTGCCAAAACAAAAGAGAAGTAGTGACGCTACTGCTTGAGGATAAAAACATTGACGTCAACATCCGCTCACGCGCAGAATTGAACACCCCTCTGCTGGAGGCCATCTTGACACGAAAACTGCACTTCGTCGATCAGCTTTTGGCCATGCCGCTGATTAACCTTGACATCCGCAACTTTCGACAGGAGTCACCGGTCATTATTGCTGCAAGGTATTCATTATAAGTCATTAATTTTGACAGTAGTTATCAATAAATTTTTTACAGACAGTTTCTTCACAGGGAAACTTCCGCCTGCTACAGCCGTGAACTTCGATGTACATGCAGCATAAGGTCAGTGTCCACTGGCCTACAAACAGCATTGAAAAACTCATTAGAGGGTGCCATCTGAGCAATACCAGATGCCTGTGACACCGCTTTATCCAAATTCCGCCCAGCATCCGGTGTTTGCCGTGCAGCTAGCAACGCTTCCGCACATACAACTTCAGTCTACATTGGCTACGTACATGCTCATGGAGGATGAGAAAAGACAGACCCTCCTGTTTCCGATTTCCTGTGTGAACGTGTACACCGCCCGCACGCTGCGAGACAGTCTACCAAGCTGTTTGGCAGCACGCCGGCATGACCTGTAAACAGACCTGCCAGCATCCCCTGTTGGGTAGGCCAGTGGACACTCAGCTTCAGAGGTCTTTAGTTTCAACAAACAGCTGCATACAGTGAATGTTCAAAAACTCCACAGCTGTACAGAATGCACCATCAACTCTGTCACAGTCAGCAGTTTTCAGTGTCGCCGAAACCACGGTAAATGTTGAGCTGAACTGGCGTTCACATCAGTGTGCATCTTGACACTAGATGAGACTGAATTATCACTGCAGCACTTAGCAGTTTTTGTTTGCAGCATGAGAGGACTTGAAGAGCAGGGGTGTTGCTGTCCAGCAGTACACTGATGTGAATTCTGGCTCAGCTTGGCCATGAGTGGCGTTTCTGAATTGCTGGTAACTCTCTCATTGTGAACTGTAACATACATGTACAGTTGCAGAGGGTTTTTTTTTTTTGTTTTGTTTTTTTTTTTTAACACGCCTCTTACAGCTTTTTGTTGTTCCATAAGACCTTTAACATTGTTACATTTTGAGCCCTTGGCCTGTGAAACATATTTCTGCATACCCCTCTCCCTCTTACCTTTTTTCCCACTTAGAATGGGACATGAGCAACTCTTGGAGAAAATCTTGAAAGCTGGAGCCAACACAGACGCCAGGGATCAGCGAGGCCTGACCGCTCTCATGTTCGCAGTTACCTATGGAGAGAAGAAAGTGACCAAGTTGCTTTTAGAACATGGAGCTGACATCAACCTGCGGAGCTCTCTTGGCGAGACACCTTTGCTGATGGCCGTGAACAGTGGTAAGCGTGCATGCCAGTGTACCTTTGAGACTTTTTTTTATTATGAGGCAGGAGACTAGTGCAACGTCATGATATATGTAAAACAGGGCAGAAACAAGTGGATCACTGTCTACAAACACTGTCACTTCTGTTTGTTGTTGTTGTTGTTGTTTTGTTTGTTTTTTTGTTGTTGTTTGTGTTTTGGTTTTGTTTGTTTTTTGGGGTTTTGTTTTGTTTTTTGTTTGTTTGTTTTTTGCTTTTGTTTTTGTTTTATTTTTGTTTTTTGTTTGTTTGTTTGTTTGTTTGTTTTTTTGGGGGGAAGGGAGAGGGTCTTTGCTGCTGTTGTTGTTTTTGCTTTTTGACAGCATCCAACTCCATTCACTTCTCCACCACTTACTGTGTGTAATCACTAGGCAGTTCAGTTACTATTTGTGTAATGCAATGGAGCTGATAATTATGTCCGTTTCCAATCTGGTCAACTACATGTATCTGATTTCTCAAATTAAACGGATTATCAAGAAAATTGACAAGCTCCAAGTTTCACAGTGCAGGGCACATTGATAAGGCAGCTTGAGTTTCAGCGAATTTTATATGAATTCTTTCGGCCCTGGTCACCAGTTGGTTCTTGCGGCCAGTACAAGGCTCCTACCAGTCAATAAAATCTGCAGCATAATGCTGATTCAGCAGAATGAATCACCTGGAAATATCTCTTAACATGTGCACTGTATATTGCTAAGACTACCTTGCCATCACTGCCTGATCTTGGTTTGTGCAGGGAACCCTGTCATGGTGCAGATACTGTTGGAGGCAGGGGCAAATGTGAACGACGTGACAGACGATGGGTTCCCGGCTCTGATGCTGGCATCGTACTCCAACTACAGGACCATACTTCACATCCTACTGGATGCGGGTGCTAACGTGCACAGCAGCAACCCTCAAGGCTACGCTTCCATCCACGTGGCTGCCTGGAATGGCTACGGCAGCGTCCTTCAGATCCTGCTCAACGCTGGTGCTGAGGCGGACGTCAGGACCAACGATCGCAACACGCCATTGTCCCTGGCGGCCCACGGCAACCACGAGCGCGTCGTCAAGCTTCTGCTGGACAGGGGTTGTAATGTGAACAACGCGGACAAAGATCTGGACACCCCACTACACTATGCAGCTTTTAATGGGAACTTGCAGTGTGTGGAGGACCTGCTGGAGCAGGGTGCGGACCCGGACGCGCTCAATCGTCTGAACACCACCCCACTGTGGAACGCCGTCTACCGGTCCCACCCGGCCGTGGTGAAAGTCTTGGTGAAGAAGAACGTGAGGCTGAATGTGCCCACTGTTGGAATCGAGCAGCACGCCCAGTCAGATGATGTTGTCACTGTTTTCGATGTTCCCAGCACACCTCTGTACGTTGCTGCACATCAAGGCAGTGCTGAAATCGCGCTCATGCTGATTTCAGCTGGCTGCAACGTGAATCACGAGAGCTGGATCGGCAGGGGTGCATTTCCTGGCAGGTCACGGGAGGAAGAAGCCTTGAAAAACCTGTTGCAGTTCTACCATAGAAACCCTCGTCCATTGCTGACCCTGTGCCGAAATTATCTGCGACAGACTGCCGGCAGGAATGTGCGGAGTTTCGTCAGGAAGCTGGAGATTCCAGAAGTGTTGAGAAATTACATCACACTTAGAGATGCTTTTGACTAAGGAAGAAAGAAAAGAAAAGGAAAAAAAAAAAAAAAAAAAAGGAACAATTAGCAAGCACACCATGACTACTTGGTCCTCTTTTTTACATAGTTTGTGATGTGTATATTGTGTCTGGACTAATGTAAAATGTGCTCAGAAAGTCACATCTGTGATGTTGACACGTACACATCCATGTCTGTAAGGTCAAATAAGTTGAACAATGGGGATGAGGGGTCAGGATTTTAGCACCTCAGAAGTTGTCTGCTGTAAATTCTGCCTCTTGAACTGCCACACCATATCAGCGATCGTCAAATGTGTCAGAACCATGGTAGCCATTCGGGCTACCGCCCTGAACAAAACTGGTGGCCCGAAAAAAATTCTGGAAGCCGGAGTGGCTGCTAGGTTCTGATTCATCTCAGAATTCCTGCTCGCCATTCGGGCTACCGCTATCGGAGCTTTCACTCGCCCGACGGTAAATTTGGTAGCGAAAGCGAGCGGGCGAGCGCATTTGACAATTGCTGCCATATTATCGTATCATAACATGTTATAATATGAGACTGAAAGCTTACAAACTGTCCGTGCCAGGATTTGTGCACACGTCTGCGATTTGATTTACACAGCTGAATCATTTCAGATGTTTGCCGACGGGACACTGAGAACATTTGAACGCTGGGTAACACTCTCAGTCGGAATGATTACAGACTGAAGTGACTTAGGGAATGGGACTTACCTGAAATGCTATGTTGTCAGATTAACAGAAATCTGATAACAGACGTACAGTTGACGTAATAATATGTTCATAACAGTGTTTCGTTATTCTGGTTTTTTCCCCAAAGCAAGCCCCAGTCTGAGAGCTGTGATCACATGGATTAATGTGGTGAATTATGTAAATTTTAAAATGTGAATGATGTGTGCTCGTTTAAAACAATATAATTCATTTATTCACGGAATTGTTTCCTTTTTATTGGTAGAACATTGTGTTTAACAGTATAAAATAATAAAGGGAACATGTTTATTTCATGATACTGTAAATGAAACAAGTTTACAGCACAAATGTGTCTGAAATCAGATATGTTAGTTTGAATGTGAATTTGATGAATGTAAGGCATCGGACGAAGGTACACAAATTGCCTTCAGGAGCAGAAGGCAACCAAGATCTTGAGGGGTGAGTGTGTGTGTGGTTAGCTTAGCTTAGATGTTCTTTATTTTTCCTTGCCTTTTTTTTTTCTTTTTTGGCCATTTTTTTCTTATTTGTTGTTTGTTTTGTCTTTTATTGTTTTGGTTTGTTTTCTTGGGGGGGGGGGGGGGGTTGTTTATTTTGTTTTTTTGGGTTTTGGTAATGCTTTACACTTGCATGAAACCATTACCTTGTGATCTGCATCTCCTCAAATCAAAATGTTTCCCTGTATTCCAGCAAGTGAAAGAATCTGTCACCCCATAGTGGCATGAATTTTACTTCTGCCATATCCACCAGTGAACATGTCATTATGTTCTTACGTACTTACTTAGGCCCCTGGCTCCAAGTGGAGCATAGGCCATGACAACCCTTCGCCATCGCACTCTGTTCTGGGTTATTCTTGCCACTCCAGTCCAGTTGGTTCCCTGCTTACGTAGCTCTGCCTCAGTGTTCCGCCTCCAGCTGTTGCGACGCCGGCCTCACTTCCTTTTCCCCTGCGGGTTCCATGTCAGGGCTTGGCGTGTGGTGCTGGATGCTGGCTTTCTGAGGGCGTGTCCAATCCAGCCCCACTTCCTCCGCAGGATCTGCTTGGCCACTGGTTCCTGCACCGCTCGCTCCCACAGCTCTTCATTCCGGATCTTCTCTGGCCATCGGATGTTGAAGATGCGCCTCAGACAGGTGTTGAAAAATGTCTGGATCTTCTGCTGCATCGTCATTATGTTCACTCAGTCACAAATCAACCTGTCGTATGGCCAGCAGATCTGTCATTGGTAGAATCAGTTGCCATGAGATTTTTTTTTTTTTTTTTTTTAATACACATCCTGGCAATGTCTGTTCTTATTGGTCTAGCTAATAAAAACCCAGATCTTTTGGGTTGACCACTGCTGTTGCTTTGTTCATCCCTAATTTTGAATTCTAATGTACATGAGCAAAAGTCAGAGATGAGTCAGGTTTCTGTGAGGATCTACTTGATAAGGGTGGCATATCAGTATTTACTACACGTAACCTGTCATATGGCCAGCAGATGTCATTGGTAGAATCAGTTGCCATGAGATTTTTTTTTTTTTTTTTTAAATACACATCCTGGCAATATCTGTTCTTATTAGTTTAGCTAATAAAAACCCAGATCATTTGGGTTGACCACTGTTGTTGCTTTGTTCATCCCTAATTTCGAGTTCTAATGTACATGAGCAAAAAACAGAGATGAGTCAGGTTTCTGTGAGGATCTCTTAAACTTGATAAGGGTGTCATATCAGTAGTTACAACACGTAGTAGTAGGAGTGCTCATTTGAGTGTGCCATTTCCATTGTTCCTTGCTATGATGATACATGTATTTATGTATCGCCATTTGTTTGTCCAAGTCACGTTCAGGATTGTTTTGAATAAACTATGTGAAAATGCTGGTTATGTTTTTGACATTTCGTTTGCAAGACGTGCTCTAGTGTTGCATTTATAATAAACGTTGATCTAGCAAGTGATAAATGTTGGTTTGCCTGTCTAGAGAACTAAAACTGCACCCCATAGATTAGAGTGGACTTCATACGGACTTCTTTGAGCACAAAAAGTAACCACTGTCAGAAAGGGACAGACAATCAGTACTGTCAAAACAGATGTCCCCATCTACAATACCGCTTGCACCTTTCACGTTGGTGTTACATGTGTATAGCTCCTCCGCGCACAGCATAGCTCAGAAACAACTCTGCAGATTGACTTGCCAGCTAGACATACTCTGCTAAATTCTCAATGATGTTACTGCCCCATTTTGACCATAATTTATATTACAAGAGTTAATATCATTTCTGCCAGGCGTCAGCTGAAAAAAGGAGGAGCACGAGGTCACACACACACACATCTATAAACAACATTAAAAGCAACTACAGTATCCGCTTCTGACAGGTACTCTCAAACATTTATTCTTTTTCAGTTTCACAAACAATACACACACCCTGCAGATTCATGTGCACATTCAAACTGTCCACCAATCATACTACACAACACTTAAAACAAGTTTGAAAAAACAAGAACGAGAAGCAGTTTCAATGAATTCTAGTGCCTCTAACACCACTTTTTTTCTCCCCTCTCTTGAAAACAAGCTGGATTATGTGCCCTAGTTCTGTCAGTGAAAAGAGCTACAGTGTGAAATAGATCCCTCACACACACACACACGCACACACACACACACACACGCACACACACCCCTGGGCAATTAACCTATGAAGATACAATATGTAAAACCAAACTGAAAATGGCAATATTCTGGACTCGACTTCGTTCAATCAAAGCTCACTGCAAACCAAAATTAAACTGAACACTAAAATGTATACATCATTACATGTATTTGCCCCTTCATGATCAAGCAATGCAAGACACTTTTTACTCCGTAATATACATACACAAATTGTGACAATTACACATGCCACGCCAACTCAGCTGCAATTTTTAATAGAAAAATACTTTCAACATCAAACCGCCCAGGCTGTGTGAACAGAGGGGAAATAAATTCTAAAATAAATGTATGAAGATCCCAAAGTAAACATATGAAGAAATGGTCCATGATGTTGACTTATCACAGTCAACCACCATGATCAGACAGCTTAACCAATTACACTAATAAAAACAATGTACCAACGCAAAAAGGAAAAAAAATCAATGACAAACATGTCTCTATTAGAGACATGTTTGTTATTGTTTTTTTTTTCTTTTTGAGTCTATGCTGTCAGCCAACAGCAAAAAAAAAAAAAAAAAAAAACACTCAGTAACCAGGTTTACAGACCACAAAAAAGTACCGGTACATGTACCAAAGCTTGGAAAAAAATCACTAACAATTTACGACAGAGATTTTCATATATTTGGATCTGACCTTTTGATTTTACAAAATGACCCTCTGAATTACACATATAGTCAAAGCGACCCTCAACCTTAAAAGCTGTAAGGAACACTGATTTGCCACCTGCAAAAGTTTTGCTATGACCATGCATGCGTAAAGCATACATCTGTAACCGGTTAATATGGACCAAATGTGGATCGGGCGCGGAACTTCGTGGGGAACAGAATTTCAGTTGTCTTGTGTTTGTTTGTTTTTTTCCCCTGAAATTCTGAAAACCATATTTTCCTGGCAATTATCATATTATTGTATATGATTCCAGAAACTGTACAAAATATGGGAAAATATGGATGGTTGGCAGCTATGCAAATCTGTTTCCTTGTCAACCAAGGATGAAAAAATCTCTGTAGATCTTCATACATACTTCAAACTAAACAGATGCATATTAGGGGGACGTCGATCAACAGATACGCTGTTTTAAAAAAAAAAAAATAAGGAAGCACTTGACGTAAGCTGACTCACTTCACGTACATCCCTGAGGGGTGGCCGAATGTTGGGGCCTTTATCGGTCACACTGGCCCCCTAACGAAGCGCAGTAACAACGGTGTTAAACAAACCAGACAGGCGATTGTCTACAGCTACCTTGACTCACAAGTTTCAATGACGATTACGCTGATCTCAAGCTGTGAGTTTGAAACATGAGCCTGCACACGTCTTTACACTGTGCATGACAGTAAAAGTTGTTGCCTGGTCAATAAACAGCGCCTTCCTTTCAAACCAAAATCCAAGACAATCTGCCAGGGCTACTTAGGTTTGAAAATGGGAAAATGCCAGTATGTGCTAGTGCAAACATCTTAGCTGAGTGAGGGTAACTCTCATTAAAACTTCAATCAGCGTGGAACTGAAAATACACCCGTCCATTTTCTTCAAAGAGGCTGATGCAACCGTGTTTATGCTCACAGATCGTTCTCAGCTGTTTTTGTGGTATCTATCATCACACCAGTCTGACACCTGGACAGTGACAGTGTCTATAATGCTGGCACTGAGCCAACAGAAGTGTACTTGAAGACGCGGCGACCACACTGAGCGCTCCAGTAGTGCAAAAAAAACAACAACAAAAAAACAATGAAGAATCTGAACATTCGACCGCTTACACAAAGTGTAAACACCACTCCATTGCATTAAGAGCTGTACTACTCATCAAGACTGAGTATTCTGCAGCAAACAGGCACACTCATGAGCAAAACTGTTTGAAAACATATGCTGGCTTAGCAAAGATGGAACTGGCCCCTATAACACCTGAGAGTAAAGAAGCCCAGGGGAAATCTAAGAGGCCCACAAAAACATAAATGCGACTGTGAAGCACTAAGGATGGATCCTATGTGGCATTTTATTTCGTACATAGTGCAGTGCGGTCACATCTGGATTGGAAAAAGCTGAGAACAGATATGAGATGTCAGCATGGATCTTCATGGACCTTGGTTCTACCAAGCAGAAATATGACCATGCACGACAGCTTAAACCAAAGTGGGGCAACAAGGTCCCCAAACTCAGTGAAATCAAGGAGTACAGCATATCTTTTAAGGGCCGCTGGCCTCTCGGCTACTGCATTTGGCCACCCCTGTCCCTGCAAAGTGAGTATTGAGGTCCAGCGAGATGAAAATGGCAAGCAGTTTAGTACAACAGCAAAAAAAAAACCCAGTATTTCAACAGTCAATCACCAACCGGGTTCTGACAAGCACATGGTGTGCACAGACTGCACCACTGACACCATAAAATCCTTGCGATACTCAAAAAAAAAAAATGTATCAGACACAGCAGTTTACCTTCTCATCGGGGATAAACAAGTTACGGGCACAGTATGAGTAGCGTACAGTTCCACAAGAGGTCACCAATATCAGGCCAACGCACAAAGGACCTGCCTCATTTACACAGGGTAGGACACAGCCGAGGTAATTCACAGGGCAAGAGTGATGAACATTAGTAGAAAATGTTGCAGGATGCGTTCGTCAGAATCGACTGCCCAAACGAAGAGATCATAAGCTATGAATACAAACTCACCCTGTGAACGATATCGGTTGGGTCCCATCTCACAAAATTCGAACAGGTCCTTTTTTGTCAGCCATCGCACTGGTGCTGGTCATGTCTTTACCCACCCCCCTCACCCCACACGTTTTCATCATCACAGATCCTACCACATTTTGCATTCCTTTCACGTTAACCACATAAAGACAGCCTGACAAATAAAACTCACAGAATGAGCAAATAAACCACAGTTCCTCAGTCATCTTCACACACATTCACACCTATCCTGCACAAAAAAACAACACCCAAACACGAGAAACGCAGAACACAAACGAAGCGGAGCTCATTCACGTGTCATAATCGTCATCTTCCTGACTGTGACCGACGGCTCGCATCATAGGTGGCGCTGCTGAGTGTGATGTTCCCGGGAGCTGGAGGTTCGACGGTGGCCAGTTGACCGACGGGGGCAATATACCACCAGGCAGACCAGGGTACATGGGCATCCCAGGTGGGTACCTGCAAGAAGAGTGTGTTGCTGCAAGAGACTATTACTGACAGTGATACACAGTCCAAGCCTGAAAATTTAATTTCTCAATATGTCCTATCAGTATGCAGATATTATTAATATTATTATTCTTTTAATTTGGCTCTTTTTTACCTCTTCAGCTGGGCCACTAGGAGTGTCTGGGGGGGGGGGGGGCATGCTTCCCCAGATTTAAAACAAAAACAAAACAATAAAAACACACTTTTTGGGGAGAGGAAATTTTTCAGCAAAAGACGGAAATCCGCCAAAAGGTCTAAGATTTTAAGCACTGATTAACTCATTCATGACGGGAACCTTCGATCAAAGGTTCTGCCATGCATCGCCCCTCATAAATTTTGCTCACTAAATTGAATTCTCGTTCCTTTTTTTCCCCCATTAAATACACAAAATGTCAAATGTGTGTGTGTCTTCAGTAAAGCTTGCTAGAGAAGTTTGTTTACATGCAATCAATTGACTTCAGTATCATGGCGGCAGGTCCAGGCCAGCTGAGTGACAAGGCAGCGGCAGCTCCAGTCACGATAGAGTTAACATCATAATTATTATTGTAACTTACATGGAGGGGGCAGGGAAGCCTGGAAAAGCTCCGGCAGGCAGCCCAGGCTGGGCCAGTCGCACTCCAGAGGCAAGGGGTGGAGGTATGGCCGAGACAGGAGAAGCAGCAGCAGCGGCGGTGGCAGCGGGCATGATGTTGTTTCTGCCATTGGGTTCTTGGTCAGAGTCCTCTTCCGCATCCTCTGTACCCTCAGAGTCATCCTGAAAAACCGGCACCTACACTTTCACCGTGAATCTCTAGAACTGTGACAGGAAAGGGGCCAGCTTTCTAATATTCTATTTTTCCACATGCAGCCTTACAGTTCAGACTCCCCGAATACTTGGGATTCAGGTGGGAGAAAAATTTTCCTCCTGTCAGTGTGAGCTGTGGAAGGTACTCTTAATCAGAGAAGCAGTTACACAAAACAACAGCAGTAAGTTGGTTTGTTTTGTTCCTATGTTGTTGTTCATAATAACTGACAGCAACTGAGAAATCCTGCAAATAAGCCCCCCAACACACACTATTATCCTTCCAGAAATAAGGGTATGTAGCATAACAGTTTAGCTTTTCATATTTGTGTGTGCAAAAAAAAAAAAAAAAAAAAACCAGATGTAATTTAAAGAAACTAACATAATCAGGAGATTGAGTGCCTGTTTACATTTTTTTTTTTTTTAAGTGGAGCTTACCGAAGCTGAACTCGTAGACGATTCCTTCTTCACTCTCTTTCTCCTCTCCTTCTTGTGTCCAGCACCTGGACCATCTCGCGACTTCCTAGGCCTGTCAACAGCAGAAAACATCCACTGATGACTGCGCTACAAATACAATTCACACAAAAATCCTTTCAAGGGATTTTCCACTTGTTGTTGCTGTTATTGCTTCTGTTGCTTTAGTGTGATATTTTTTTGATTTGTTTGTGGTTTGTTTACACGATTTTGTCTGGGGTTTCGTTGTTGCTGTTTTGTTTGATTTTCTTAATTTGTTGCTGTTCTTGTTTTGGTTATTGTTCTTCTGTAGGTTTGGTTTGTTTCGGGGGTGTGTGTGTGCGTGTGTGTGTGTGTGTGTGTGTGTGCTTACGTGCGTGTGTGTGTGTCTTTGATGTTGTTTGTATCACCTGGTCAGGTCTGCACATCTAAAACTACATATAAACAGAATACACGCATACACAAGCTGGTGGCACATATACATGTCTAAGCACAGTCAACCTCTCAATCAGCATAAATGTGCATACACACGCAGCAGCTGGTGGCCGCAGTACACAGCGAGCGCTCATACATTTTTACCGTACCTCCCCCGAGGTCGTTTGACAGGATTTCCTTGACTGTTGGTGGCTTCCGAACTTCCACTGCCACTGGCAACAGCGCCAAATGAATTGCTGCCATCCTCCTCAGTTTGGTGGTCCGGAATGGCCGAGACCAGCTCTCGCAGGAAGTGGTATTTTTCCTCAGACTCTATGGCCTGTTTACTATAAAGGAAAAAAAAACAAGAGGGGCTGGTTAATCTAAACAAAATAGTGATCAACCACTGCGATGAAATTATGTGAAATGAATAAATGAAGGATGCACTTCTGTTTATTCAGACCGAGAATGTCCCCTGCCCGTACTGTCCCCTGGTCAGCAAAACACCTTCAAGTCATTTGTTCATGACCCTCGAAGGGCATTAGAAAGGACACAAACAAAATTTAAAATACTTACGTCAACACTAACAACGTATGCCAGCTATGATCACCAAAGGGCGTAAACACAAAATAAGAGAAGAGACAGACAAACCGACATAGAGTCAATGCGCTAGCCATGTGTTCTTATCTAGAACATAATTAACCATCTCTGATAAACTTGTTATTGCTATCTGTAAAGGAGATAACTTTGGTCAATAAATAAATTCTTACGCTTTATACTAAAGAGTTTCACATCATGGGGGAATGATTTATGATATTACTGATATACATGTACATGTATACATGTACATATTATGATATATATATGACTATTAGTACCTAATAACATAAACACTGCAGTTTTTGTCTCCAGGTTAGCAAAAGAAAGTGGAGAAAAAAAAAATTTGAAAAACTAGTACAGCAGGATGTGTGGATAAAAAAAAAACGAGTAACTTTTTTTTTTCAACTTCAAGGAAACAAACTCATACCAGCACTATGACTGACTATCAAAACTTACATGTGAGAGGTAGACAAAGTCTTAGCATTTCTTTCTAAGGTTGTTTGACTGGCTTGCATAATCAGAGATTCTATAAAAAGTTCCAAGGCTCTAGCTGGAAACAGTTAAGGCAAAATATTTGTAAATAACAACCATACATGTACATAACTTGCAAAACAAGAGGACGGGGTTATAACCATTTCTTTGTCACCCTGGGTACTGAATTTATCAAAGTCAAGTCAAGTCAAAGTTTAGTTTATTTCAAAACCCCGCTGGGGGTACATGAAACAAGAAACTAACATTATATCAAGTTCACCTCACCGGCCAACACACACCATTGTCACTCACACACACATTTTGCAGGACTCAGGCAAACATACATGTATACATACATTCATAGTACAAATATACAAATATTAATTACCCCAACCAACTAACAGAAACATGCAGAGAAAGCATGTATGACAGTAATATCATTTGTTTTCCAGAGGCATGTACTGTGCATATTTTTATTTCTCATACCACTCATTAGTACCAGTATGCAAATAGCCATAGGATTATTGATACAGGCCTTCAAAATTTCCGCCCTACCACGCATGAGATATCGGGACTACTGCCCTTCTTTGCCTCTACCACTGGCTGAGAGATCTTGGGGGATTTGACGAGACTTTGGGTCTTGATGCATGTGCACTCAGTACACATTTTGTAATTCCAACAGCCCATACATGGGTCTGCTATTACTTAGTATTAGTCAATAATACTAACAATATTAATATTTGTAGGGCGCCTATCCCCGGGGAACAAGCTCCAGTCAACTAGTTAATACTAGTCAGGGATGACAACAACTTTTAAGAAAGCAGAGGAGATTTTCCCGGGGGTCTGGGGCCGGCTTGCGTAGAAGGAAAGCCAGAAAAATTTGACAAGCGGGGGGTGGGGGGTGGGGGTGGGGGGGGGGGGGGGGAGGTCGCTCAGTGACGAAGTTCTACGGCTATGATTTTTTAATTTCTTTCCGATTTGTTTTCCGCGGAGATTTCTTTAGAACAGCGGAGATTTTTTGAAAAGACAGCGGAACGGCGGAGAACGGCGGGACTGTTGTCATCCCTGCTAGTATAAATCCC
>JACVVK020000005.1:1397500-1522500 GCA_018292915.2 Batillaria attramentaria | reverse complement strand
AAGTTGTAGAGATCGCGAAAAGATACTGCATTTCGAGGCAAAATAATTTCTAGACCATCCCAGAACATGCTGGTGCAGTAACGTCAGTAGATTACGTCACCTTGGAAAGATATCGAACCTTCCAGTAAGTTGAGGAATGTTCTAGATCTGACCTGTTCAGTACGTAAGCAGCCCTGCACAGCGTTCTGGGTTCTTCTTTCATGAATTTGTTCTCCGTGCATATTCTGTTCATAAAGTATTGGAGTTGTATTCTGTTGTATCCCGTGTCTTCTCTGCGATTGCACGAAGATGGCGACATAGTAGAAGTAAAATACACCACGTCTCCAAACAGAGGAATTCGGAAAGAAAGTGGCGAGACACCCCCAAGAAAAAACAGCATCACGTCAATCAAACATGACGCACTTACTTTACGTCAGTGCGCGTGCGTCTCTTCTTCGATGTTTGTGAGGCGTGTGGCTTGCAGAGGAAATGTGCTGTGAGTACAAGTTTTCGAGTCAACTGACGATAACGGCTGCAGTGAAATTTTCTAATTTTTTTGTATATTTTTTATGGCACCCCAGGCTCATTATCTATGTATAGTAGGAGCGATTTTGAGATACAAAGTGTGTTCACCAGCACTTTCATCAGGTACGGCTTACGCCAAAAGTATAAAAGCGACAACCTCCAAAATTCACTTAGTTGAGAGTCCGTATTCATGCTATCTATGTCCAAAAAATGGAGTGGTTTAGGTAAATATTACGCCTTTAAACGCCAGAAAGCCACTTTTTTTTTGAAAAGGGCGATAACTCGCAAATCATGTGCGCAATCGTACCTGGATCGGGCCTTCTATTCAACAATCTTGATTCATTTAGAAACCCCAAATTTGAAATCGATCGGTTCAGTATTTTCGGAGAAATAGGCATCTGAACTGGGTTCACATGGCGGCAATGTCAACTCAGGCTCGGTTTACATGAAAACTGTAAGAGCGACCATTTTCTAGTAGTGATTCTGTTCAGAGTCCGTATTCAAGCTATCTACTGCCAAAAATTGAGTGATTTAAATAAATATTACGCCTGTACACGAAAGACAACCAACTTGTCTCAAAAGGGCGATAACTCCCAAATCACTTAAGCAATCATCACACGCTTGATTCCTCTTGATGTAACATTTTGATATAATTATTTGGATACCCCAAATTTGAAGCCATTCGGTTGAGTATTTTCGAAGAAACGGGCCTGGACACAATTCACACACACACAGCCGCACGCACGCACACACACACGCACAGACGGCACTCACTGAGGAGGAGAAGCGCGTTCGGGGCACCGTACATGTCAGCATCGATGACGCATGTTTTCAGAGTTACACTTGCAAAATCGTCTCTGCGGGAGATCGGCAGTGACGTGCGTTTGTACCACAGATGCTTGCCCATGAACGTGGAAAATTTAGTCCGTCCTTTGATGTTGTTTCCATTACTATGGAAACAACTTAAAAATGGAAAGGACCTTTGGCTAGCAGTGGAAACAGCTATTGTACACCTGCCAATGAGTCTTACAAATGCCGCGGGGGTATTCGGTATGAGTTCTAATGCTTTTAACTTGAAGTCACGCAGTGACACAAATGAGATTGAAACCAGACAACTGTGCCGGAAATGGAATTCGAAAGCCGGAAAGTGCGTGTGGGTTCTTTTAGATGAGACATTTTTTTTTCATTTTAGATAAAATGTTTAAATGTATTCCCCTGACAGGCAATAGGCTGGCTACAAACACTGTGAAAAATATCGATTCTAGACGTCAGTGGACATTTCTTGATTTTGTTGTTTTAATTCCGCTTAGGTCAAACTAGACCATGTCAGAGATTCAGGTCATGAGTATTTCTGTTCTGCTTTTTCCCTGCGTTCCTAGTTTCTTTGTGAATGGTGGTCACACACACACACACACACACACACACACACACACACACACACACACACACACACACACACACACACACACACACACACACACACACACACAAGATCACGCACACACACACAAGATCACGCACACGTACAAAAACGCACACACATACAAAAACGCACACATAAGAACACACACGCACGTTCAGTTTGCAAGAACACAAAGAGTGTTGGTGACGAAACATAAATTTAATGAACAAGAGTCAACGTTTGTATTTAGCAAAGTTGGACTGACAAGATGGCTGACACAAAAGATGATATGACGGCGTCTCGAGCACTCTTAATCCCCACTGGTGAAGAGTGCAATACAAATTTAGACGAAACATAGGTATCGAGTGAGGTAATTTGCGCAGGGCCGAATAACGTTGTCATGGACACGCCGTATGTATAATCTCCATAGAGATTGGCAAATTTACAGACAATGCATGCATCATGCAGAGTGAGAAAAAGTGAAACCCGGGAGAGTGTCGGGACAGTCTCAAAGACGCTGTATCTACAGATAAGCCCCATTTCTTTTTTTCTTTATTTTTTTCTTTTTTTTTCTCTCTTTTTTTTTTTTTCTCAGGCATACGCTCTGCTCTGTGTTTACTTCTCAGGTATACTCCCTTCTCTGTGTTTATTTCCCAGGTATACGCCCTCCTCTGTGTTTACTTCTCAGGTATATGCCCTTCTCTGTGTTTACTTCTCAGGTATATGCCCTCCTCTGTGTTTACTTCTCAGGTATACTCCCTTCTCTGTTTACTTCTCAGGTATATGCCCTCCTCTGTGTTACTTCTCAGGTATACTCCCTTCTCTGTTTACTTCTCAGGAATACGCCCTCCTCTGTGTTTATTTCCCAGGTATACGCCCTCCTCTGAGTTTACTTCGCAGGTATACGCCCTGCTCTGTGTTCATTTCCCAGGTATACGCCCTTCTCTGTGTTTACTTCTCAGGTATACGCACTTCTCTGTGTTTACTTCTCAGGTATATGCCATTCTCTGTGTTTACTTCTCAGGTATATGCCCTTCTCTGTGTTTACTTCTCAGGTATATGCCCTCCTCTGTGTTACTTCTCAGGTATACGCCCTTCTCTGTGTTTACTTCTCAGGTATATGCCCTCCTCTGTGTTTACTTCTCAGGTATACGCCCTCCTCTGTGTTTACTTCTCAGGTATATGCCATTCTCTGTGTTTACTTCTCAGGTATATGCCCTTCTCTGTGTTTACTTCTCAGGTATACGCCCTTCTCTGTGTTTACTTCTCAGGTATATGCCATTCTCTGTGTTACTTCTCAGGTATATGCCCTTCTCTGTGTTTACTTCTCAGGTATACGCCCTTCTCTGTGTTTACTTCTCAGGTATACGCCCTTCTCTGTGTTTACTTCTCAGGTATACGCCCTTCTCTGTGTTACTTCTCAGGTATACGCCCTTCTCTGTGTTTACTGCTCAGGTATAATTATGCCCTCCTCTGTGTTTACTTCTCAGGTATACGCCCTTCTCTGTGTTTACTTCTCAGGTATACGCCCTTCTCTGTGTTTACTTCTCAGGTATACGCCCTTCTCTGTGTTTACTTCTCAGGTATACGCCCTTCTCTGCGTTTAATGCTCAGGTATACGCCCTACTCTATGTTTACTTCTCAGGTATACCCCTCCCCCCCCCCCCCCCCTGCGTTTACTTTTCAGGTATACGTCCTTCTCTGTGTTACTTCTCAGGTATACGCCCTTCTCTGTGTTACTTCTCAGGTATACGCCCTTCTCTGTGTTACTTCTCAGGTATACGCCCTTCTCTGTGCATCTAAGCCCCGAGTATTGACTTCTCAGGTATACGTCCTTGGCTGTGTGGATCCCACATAAAGGGCTTGTCACTATTCCGACAAAGATTTTTACGTTGATGAGGATTGTATTACCTCAATCCTCCGGTCATCTAGGAACATTGCAAACTGGGAGAGATGGAGTGAAGCGCGTATGGGCTTTCCCGAGTGCAGAGATACCATCTTGAAGTGAACCGAACTGAACTGAACTCATGCATTTCCTTCGTGTGCTCTGCAGACCGTCAACGATGCGCAATCATTTCCTTCTTTGTGTGCGTAAACTTGATACCCGCATCGCGCCAAAAACGATTTTCACTGTTGACTCTGACCAGACTTGCTAACCCAACTTGCAATTTAAAAAAAAAAAAAAAAAAAATGTCCCTCGTTTATGAAAGCCATGAGTCGGGAGATCTTTACCTACAAAAAAACTGACTTCGCAAAAACTGGACAAAAACCACGACACTCATAATTATAAACTGTTAAGTTTTCCCTAGCTAGACCTTCTGTACATGTGCGTGATCGTGAACTACGAAGTGTCGTCTGCTCATACTCGCAAGGGGAGATCATCATACCAACATTGTGTTGCTTTTCTGTGAACATGTACAGAAAATGTTTGGACTGTCAACATAGGATCATAGGCGTGTCGTCTGCTCATAATCCCAAGGGGAGATCACACCGACAGTAAGTTTCTTTTCTGTGAATATGTACAGAAAATGTTCGGACTGTCAACATAGGAGCATAGGAGTGTCGTCTGCTCATAATACCAAGGGGCAAATCATACCGACAGTGTGTTGCTTTTCTGTGAATATGCAAAGAAAATGTTCGGACTGTCAAGCGTTTGGAACATCTGGACGAACAACTGTAAATGGATGACCTTGGGAGTGTTCATACCAGTGGCGCCACCCACATCGTCAGCAACAACTTCACAACACGAAAACAGAGATACTGACGGACATACAACGATACAACTACTACCGAGTATTCTTCAACGATGAAAACATTAACTTAAATATAAAACAAATGTAAAACCCAAGAGATCATCTTTCTATACCATCGTTGAAATTTACCATTGTTCGATGTAGACAATGACATATATAATAACGTCTATATACTATATGGACAAATATACTGCATATAGGAATATGCTGTACAGAAGAACAAAATGTATTGAAGAACAAAATCCACAAGCACACACAAGAAACAAAGATAAGCACCAGAGATCAGTCATAGCTAAAAGTTGTGACAAGAACTGAGGTGCTTAACACATTATGAGTCAAGGTTTTCATATTCACGTTAAACAAATGTCGGCAAAGACAAGACACAGAGTGCTTTTCAGAAAGACATAAAAATCATACAGTGGACTCAGCATCTAAGTATAGGTTCCTATACTCACATTCTAGGATCTGACGCCAAGACCCGAACAAATTTTAACGGGTTTTTTTTTGTTTTGTTTTTTTGTTTTTTCAGTTTTATATCTCATCACAAAAACAGTTTAAGATAAAATGACTTTCAGCGCTTTGTGTACCACAGTCACGCCATCGCCTTAAAAGTAAAAACAAAAAATTTTCAAACAACATCTTTAGCTGCCTTGTTCTTATACTGTTTATCAGTGACTGAACCTCTGTGATCACCAAAACAAGACAAGGAAATGTCACTCTACAACGCAATTTATGGGACTTTGCAAACCTGGGGAAGATGGGAAGATAAAGTAGGAGCATCTTTTAGGATAATCCTCCCACAAACATTCTCAAGTAATGGCAAAGAGCCATGCAACCGTCAGAGAAGTCTTTGTTTGCTAAGGACCACCGAAGAAAAAGGAGATATCAATATCGATGTTGATGTTTTTCTTACCGTATTTGTGTTCGTTGGTTTGTTTAGGGTCATGTCTTTATTTGCTTTTTTTTTAAATGACTTTTCATCTAATCCCTGCAAAGGTTGGTTGTTTGCTGTGTGTTTGGTTGCTTGGCTGGTTGGTGTTGCGTTGCGACGGTTGCGTTGCGTTGCGACGGTTGCGTTGCGTTGCGACGCGTTGCGTTGCGTTGCGTTGTGTTGCGTTGTGTTGCGTTGTGTTGTGTTGTGTTTTGTTTCGTTGTTTCGTTTTTGTTTTGTGGGGTTTTGTTTTGTGTGTTTGTTTGTTTTTGTTTGTTCTGTGGTGTGACGTTTGTTTATTTGTTTCTTTGTTAGTCAGCTAGGACTTTCGGTGAATCCGGAAATTGAATTGGAAAACCAAGTAACACAACGGAATTCAGACCACTCGCGTACGCTCAGGACAACCACAAGGATAAAAAAAAAACGAACACAACTGAAGACAAAAAACACTCCAACATTTTCCAAAGACATTAGTGTCGGTCAGACAGCTAGGCTTCCTCAGGGACACGATGTCACAGTAAAAACACACTACAGCCACCTGTGCGTGGTGCGTATTCTAATCCGATAAAGCGCTTTCCTTGGTCGGCTCATTCTGTTCACGACACAGAAGTGCCGGAACCACGCTGTGATCCATTCCCTGGGGACCCTGAGTTTGTGGAGGAGTTATTTCCATTTGGCATTGCGCGTAAGAAACAGGCACACATAACGCAAAGAGTTAAAAAAAAATCTCAAACACACTTCTAATTTGTAATAGCCGCCAAATGAAGTATATAATACAGCCGAGAAAGTCAGTTAGTATCCGTTGAAGCATTTGAATATTTAGTCGACGAAATAAACACTTTGCGTGAAGTCTCATTCCCTGAAGACCTCCACCAAACAGCTACACAATTTCATTCCTGTTCCTTTCTCTCTTTTTTTCTCTTTTTTTTTTTTTAGGACGGGGTGGGGGTGGGGGTGGGGGGAGGGCTATGCTAAGAAGACGCAGGCGCAGAGGCTGAGAGTATTAACTAATTCTACTATACATTCGTTTACGGTGCCTGCCTCGCCTTCCTGAAAGTAAATATAAAAAGTGTGTACATTTAAACGTCGCGTTCCAAACGGGAGGGGCCGTGGAGTGAAAAACAAGTACATATAAAGCAGGCCGGAAAATTAAAAAAAAAAAAAGAAAGGACCCCCCCCCCCCCCCAAAAAAAAAAAAAAAAAAAAATATGCATGGGTGACGTGGACAAATGACGACACGCTTCCCCAGGAAGAGCAACTCGCTAAGCTAATTTACTATTCCCCATTGGTTCTCGTGAGAAAAAACCGAGACGGGGTCATGTGTAAAGGGCTCAGGAAGCGCTTGAGGGGGGGGGGGGGGGGTGACTACGAGAAATAAGCTCAACGTTAACCCTATAGGAATTCAAGGGAGGTAACAATGTAAACTCTTGGATTGTTGTCGTTCCTGCTTCTCCGATATGATTCTAAAGAAAATGGCATGAGACGTCAATCTGCATGTTCGTTATATTATTGTTCTTTGTGAAAGTGCTCCTCGATCCCTTGGTTTGTTTGTTTGTTTGTTTGTTTGTTTGTTTGTTTGTTTGTTTGTTTGTTTTTCATTCAAAAGCGAATGCTTCAGTCTAGCAACCGGTCGAGTTAGTGATTTATTTAGGGCTTAACTGACGCCGCGCAAGCAACAAAGATTATTTCGAGGCTAAGCAACTGGTCAAACTTCCCTTACAAGAGTAATGGGGACAAAAAGATATATACTAGCATGAATACAGTACTAGAACCAGAATGTCAGCTCACGGCCTGAGTATTGAAACTGTGCCAGCTGAACAACAAGTCCAGACTCGTCATCATGTCATTCTTCACAGTCTGGCCGTGTAGTCCGCCTAGTATTATTGCGGGGAGCCGGGGTGGCCGAATGGTAGAGCGTTGGACTTCTAATGCTCGGGTCGTGAGTTCGATCCCGGCTGGGGGCCAAATATTTGTGCTGGCTTTTTCATCGTTGCCCCGTCTTTGATATCAACCGTGTGTGGTGGGAAAGGACGTTAAACCCCCAATCACCCACCCACCCTAGTATTATTGCAGTCGCCACGGCTTTTCGGGATTTTTGATTGTTTGTTGTTGTTGGGGGGTTTTATTTGGGGTTTTTTTTTTTTTTGGTTGTAGTTTTTGTTTTGCTTTTTCTTTTGTGTTGGGGTTTGTTTTCGGGATTTTTGATTGTTTGTTTTGTTTCTTTTTCTTTCTTTCTTTTTGTTTGGGGGGGGGGGTTAAAACTGTAATTTTGTCCTTATTAACTGGCAACAGATCTTTGAAAACTTGTGATTTAACTTTCTATCAAACATGGACATGATTCTGAAATAGCTGACGACCTCGGCATAAGCTCGCATTTTCGTACAAATTTTCACGAAAATGCGAGCCGAAACTAAAAAGTATCGAAATGAGCCTAAAATAAACTATAGCCTCCCAAGAACCTCAACTGACAATGATGTGAAATGTAATCTTGTTCAATAATTGACGTGCACTCCTAAAACCTTCAGTAAGGGTGGGTGGGTGTTTGGGGGTTTAACGTCCTTTTCCACCACATACGGGTGATATCAAAGACGGGGCAACGATGAAAAAGCCAGCACAAATATTTGGCCCCAGCCGGGATACGAACTCACGACCCGAGCATTAGAAGTCCAACGCTCTACCATTCGGCCACCCCGGCTCCCCAAACCTTCAGTAAACCGTGAGAAAAAGTGACATCGGTGAAATGACGTGAAAGTGTTCTTTTGAAATATTTTCAAGGGTGGGTGGGTGTTTGGGAGTTTAACGTCCATTTCCACCACGTAAGGGTGATATCAAAGACGGGGGCAACGAGAGAAAGCCAGCACAAATATTTGGCCCCAGCCGGGATTCGAACTCACGACCCGACGCTCTACCATTCGGCTATCCCGACTCCCGAAATATTTTCAATCCTTGAAATAGGGCTTGTCTGGTTTAAAAAAAAAAAAAAAAAAAAAAACAACAACAACAACAAAACCCAGTGAAATATTGATTTAGGCTGGTTTCAGTTACGCCGAGAATAAAGGGAAAGGCAAGAACGCTGGCTGTTATAAAATATATTAGGCCACAACTTCCTGAGAAACTTTTCTCTGAAACAGGTCTGCAAAAGTGGTTCCATTAAAAAGTGACCGGGTGGGTGTTTGGGAGTCTAACGTCCTTTTCCACCAAGGAAGGGTGATATCAAAGACGGGGCAACGAGAACAAGGCCAGTACAACTATTTGGCCCCAGCCGGAATGCGAACCGGCTCACGACCCTAGCATTGAGAGTTAAAAAGTGACCGAGTTTCCAAAAGCACTATAATGAATATTTGAATACAGCGGAGTTTGACAAGTACAGATGGAGGAAGGATGGCCTACGGGCAGAGATCATGGCATTTTTTTTTTTTTTACCATCTTGTGGTAATGAATATCGGAGTTTGACGATTACAGATAGGGGAAGGCTGACCTGTGGAAAGAGATCGTGACATCCTTCACAATCTGGTGGTTATGAATATCGGAGTTTGACGATTATAGATAGCGGCATGACGACCGTTGGCGTGACCGTTCATCGTTGACTGTTGCTGGCACCGCCTTCCCACCGAGTTACTGGGCGTGTCCTGCGTGCTGCTACAGCGCAGCCACCGTAGGAACTCGGCCCTGAACTTGGAGCCGCTGACGCAGTACAGGAGAAAGTTGACGGCGCTGTTTCCGTACCACATGAGGCTGGTGACAGTCCAGATCAGCTTGACGCGTGCTTGCAGCTCGGGTGCGCTCTCCTCATTCACTGGGTGGCTCCAGATGAGGAAGGCGTAGTACGGGATGGTGAGCACGAGGAAGGTGAAGGACAGGAGGAGGACGGTGATGGTGGTTGAGGACGCCGCTTTGCGTCTGGCGTCCATGCCAGGAGCGTTCCCTTCCGACAGGGCCGCGGCGCTCCTCACGCGACGCCTCAAGGCCCATATGAGGAAGAGGTTGCAACAGAACAGGATGAGGGAGGGGATGAGGGACGAGACGCACAGGTCGATCCACGACCACACCTTATCCCAGAAGTGGTGGTAGTCCTCAGCGGCCGTGCAGTGCCCCGGGTTGACGGCGGGCACGTGCATACCGTAGAAGACGTGCGAGTGGAGGATGGCTGCCGCGGCCGCGACGGCGGCTATAGCGAACTCGGACCGTCTCCGGGAGAATAACGACCTCATCCTGTAGGGCAGAGCAACGCACACAGCCCGCTGTGCCGTCACCGTGACGAGGAGCCAGGCGGACGTGGAGTTGGCCGCCAGGGACAGCCACAAGAACCCCGTGCAGGGCACAGAGTGCATGTTCTTCAGGTCCAAGTGGAACAGGTACAAGCACATCTCCAGGAAGAGGCCCGAGTACAGCAGGCACAGGTCCGAGATGGCCACAGCCATCAGGAAGAGGGGCTGGGTGGAGGGGCTTCGCTTCATCCTCCACAGCACGAGAATGGTGGCGATGTTCCCGAAGCCTCCAAGAAGGAGCAGAACTGGAGAGACGCATCGCCAGATAAGCGCGGCAGTCTGGTACTCTGACAACGATTTGGGGTCCAGCGCAGAAGCCAATGATATGTTCGTGATGTTGTTTGTACTCGTGTTCAACGTCTCTTCCACGCCGTCCCAAGCCAGTGAAAAATTCTCACCTTGCAAGAATGGTGACAAGTTAGCGCTATCCCAAAACACCGGCACATTCGCACGGTCGAAAGTATGCGACACATTGGTACCACCATCCGACAGCTGAGAAGTTTCACTCAGGTCACTCCAACCACGTGACACATCTGTTCCACCAGAAGTCTCTGACACGTCCGTACTATCGTCAGGCATCACAATTAAAGATTGTGACACATTCGTATCATTCTGACATACGACTCGATTCCACTTCTTTAATAAAATCAGTTTCATCAAAACTTGGAACTCACTGACTTTGCGCCTGTTTTAGTTTCACAAAAGCGACTGTCAGTTTGCGCGCGCACACCCGCTTGTACTTTTCGGCGCGCACACTCGTCAAATCGATGCAAGAAAGTCACAGTCACATGCAATGTTCCTAAGCCCGTACGAAAAGCGCTTGTAAATCCAACCGCCTTCACGCCCGAAATAAGTTTATCTTCATGATCACTGAGCGGCAGCAGGCTGTGACGAGGCGGCCGAAATTCAATTTTCTACTCCCCGCACGAGCGACTCGGAGAGATATTTACATGTGTTTAACACAGTACGCGAGACCTTTGTTTCCTTTTTCTTCTTTTTCACCGCAAACTTCTGTAACAGGAGAAGTACAGATACGCGCACCGCATTGATTTGACATCCCGCTGAATTAACGAGGCTGCTGAGCGCGGCCCGGTCACCAGGTACTTGATCCTGTGCAGTTCTTTCTGTGACACTAATAGTGCTAGATCAAGCCAATGTTGCGACGGATCTCATATCCAGAGTGCTTGGGACTGGAAAAAAAGGATTTCCACACGTAATCGCCTCATTGAATAGCTACCATGGGGACGGTTTTAGCCCGTGACGATGTAAAACGTCGTGCCCAGCTTGTTTCCGGCGAAATCCGAGAACCGTCGTTGCAGAATGGGTTATGCTGATTAACAGAAGCTTGGCGAGAAGTTTTCCATGTCAGTTTGACACGAACTTTGTTGTATCCACTCTGTAGAACTCTCCATTGACAAGAAGTTTCATCATTTCCGTGACTGAAAACGGTAATGTTCACTGAAAGCTTGGTCGTAGATCTTCATCTGGACGAGCGAGGTCAAGGAGAAATCGGTAGTTTAGCTGAAACTTTGATCTTGTTTTCCCCCTGAGTTTAAAGATCCATCACCCAACATGTCTATGCTAACAAATCGTTTGGGGCTGTTTTTGCCGTCTCGTACCACTTGGACGCATACACACTTAGAGTCTCATCTCACACAGGCTCGCACTGAGCAAACATCATCCGAAACGCAAGCCGAAGAGCACAGTTCACTTTTGCAAAGTACAGTAATCTTAGAATCGACGACGCCTTTAATGGCAAATGCCGTAGAAACCAATGGCGTCTGTCTCACTCCTGGCGACGACAACTGAAACGCAAGCCGAAAAGCACAGTCCTCTTTTGCAAAGTATAGTAATCGTAGTCTTGCGCAGCATTAGGCGATTCAAAAGGCGAAGCAAGCGATTTGTGTCTGTCTCACTCTGCGGGGCCAGGGCAACGACAACTGAAACGCAAGCCGAAAAGCACGGCTGTCTGGCGTGAAACCTAATAATCTTGAAATGTCCGCCGTCTTTGCGTAAAGCCCTAACTAACTAACTAACTAATTAACTAACTAATTAACTAACTAACTAACTAACTAACTAACTAACTACCGCCGCCTTTGACGGCAAAAGCCGAAGCACGTCTTTCTCATTCTAGCGACAACGACTGAAACGCAAGCCGAAAAACACAGCTGTCTTCTGTGAAACCTAGTAATCTTCAAATGTCTCCCTTTGACGGCAAAAGCCGAAGCATGTCTTCCTCATTCTAGAAGGAGCGACGACAACTGAAACGCAAGCCGAAAATCACAGCTGTCTTCTGTGAAACCTAGTAATATGGAAATGTCTGCCTTTGACGGCAAAAGCCAAAGCACGTCTTCCTCATTCTAGAAGGAGCGACGACAACTGAAACGCAAGCCGAAAAGCACAACTCTCTTCTGCAAAGCCCAGTAGACTAGGTAACGCCGTAGTAAGCGAGTTGCTTCTGTATAGCCCTGGGCCGGTGCATCAAAAACTGAAAACGCTAGCAAAACAACCGAGTACTTTTATCTGATGAATCACTGTAGCCATCTGTGGAAGACAGCGGCCAGCTGACAGAGGAGATGTAGGCGTGTCTATGGCGAAAGCGACAGCCGCAAATCACGATTCCTTTCACTGTACCAAGTCCTCGCAGTTCGAAGTCCGCGTCTGCAGTGGGCGTCAGTGAAACTGGACGAGAGCGTTTGCGGTGCTATTGCGAATTCGAAAGTTTCGACTGTGATTGGCTCTCATGCAGGTAAAGCCGCAGTTAGTTAGTTAGTTAGTTAGTTAGTTAGTTAGTTAGGCTTAATGCCGCGCGAGCAACAAAGGCTAATTCGCGGCACATGGAATTCCCTTCCTGTCAGGTCCTATAAAAAAATAAAATTCCCGCGTTAAAACAAGACGTAATAAATATTAAAAATCTATCGGGTCTAAATGAAAAAGTTCTTTCAAGACTTAAAAATTTAACATAGGTGGTCAGTGAAGTAACGCCGCAGCGTTTTAAATCGTGTTAATAAATAATAATAATGTGTGTACAGTACGGAACGAAGCCAACATCTACCTCAGCCCAAACAGCGCGCTGTGCTGTGCGGCAAACAGCACCTGCTGGTTCGGCGTTTAGGTCCAAGGCTGTGTAGGCGCATTTCCCGATCGCTTGGCTCAAAGCGCCGCTAGCTGAACGCATTTTCTCACTCACAGGACACAAACACATCACAATCACGTTGTGCGAGTGGTCAGCTCAGCTATTCCATGACAAAACCCGGCTTTAGTGCAAAATTTTCCATTTTTTTAGGTTTTGGAGCCATCTTAAAGAAACAGCCTTGCTCTTTACTGTGCAAAAAAAAACTCCTTTTAAGACATCATAATTTAAGGGCAGAACTACCTGATTTTGGCAAAATCTCAATACTGATCAGATAGCACCCGCTGACCTTTGTTAGCCTCTAGCTCTTACGCCGGGTTTTCTCGTGGACGGTCACAGTACCCGGCAGCTATTTATGAAACGTATCCCAAAAAAAACACGGCCGGCTGTCTGCTAATACCTTAATTTCTCCTTCCTCAGCCTGCGCACGTTTGTGGTTACGAGGGGTCAGACCGCTGTCGTTCAAAAATTGCGGTACTGAGGGACTGAAAACAACACTAGCTATCGCATCGAAATTGTGCGTGCAAGCATTTTTCCTGCCTCTCACTAATCTTACGGACACATAAAAATGTTAAAAAGTTATACACGAAAAAAAAATCACAACAAAAATGCAATTTCTTTATACGACATTAAAGGCAAAGATCACACTTGAGATTTAAAAAAAAAAAAGAAAATCAGTTGAATCTTGTATCCACCGGAGAGCAAACGTAATCGGAAAGTTTAATTCAGAGTAGCTGCAGGCCGAAGGACACAAATACACAGGGCCTCAAAATGCCTATATATTCCCTGTTAGCCTCAGGCATCATAGTCATGCCCAAAATGATTCAATTTAGAAACTTACTACCAGCTGAACAGACCATTCAAAGGCACGCACCTGACAAGGGATTAAAAAAATTGAATGTCTCCTTTCCGCTCAGGCCTCACTGGAGTAATGCACATCTACTTTCTGTGTAGGCCAGAGAGGCAGTTCGCACAAATCCGCTTGCCTCACTTGTGTCCGACCTCTGAAAAAAAAAGTCTCAGCTTCACTGGCAGCTTGCATCTTTTTGTGACCGCCCGGCATGCACCTTGACCTACATAACACACAACCCACGAAAATCACGCCTTTTCATGACAACAAAAATCACACTAGCACACTCGCCAAACAGGGTACCCCAAATAAACACCAAACATGACCCCACAGTCAGTTTGTGTCCTTACGCCTGCAGGAAAACATTTGCCATCTTGGCTTACCCCCGTTGTGCGACAACAGAAGCTACAGCCGCAGACAAAAGAAATAAAAGCGAGGAAGCAGCTGCCGGTCCCTGGCCAAACAGCGCCAATCACCACCTATTACGAATCGGCCGTCGGCAGATACATCGCGTTCTTGCCCTTTCTTTCTGTTTCCGTTCTTTAAAGATCTAAGCTCCGCCCAACAAAAAGCTTTCCGAATTGTAAAAAAAAAAAAAAAAAAAAATTTACAGAGTCGACCGTGCAAGCACAGTCAACTCTGTCACAGCTGCAGAGTTTTCAGCGTCCCTGAAACCCCAAAGCCAAGGGCAGCCTGATTTCACAGCTCAGTTTGCGTTTTGACACTAAGCGAGAAAGATCGTGCAGCCTTCAACATCCGCTGGACACTGTAGGGATGTGTCTCGCTCACTGACCAAAAGCCAAATAATGTCACCGCGGCGAACTCGTGCTCTGGTGTTATAAGGGTCCCCGAAGCGCTGAAAACTCTGCAATTGTGACAAAGTTGTTATGCACAGTCGAAGGAGTCGCAATGTTTGCGGCTTTTTGCTGAGATTGCAGACCTTTAAGAACGTAAAATTCTACAGTTGAACGCCGTTTGGCGTGAAGCCTGTAAAGTGTTATTTAACTGGTGAGTCACAAAACATGGGGAAAATAATTTCTAAAATTTAATACTTGTTATTGTTGTTGTAATTGTTGTTTGTGTTCGTTTCGATTCGTTCCGTTTAAAGTTGTTTTGTTTCGTATCAGATTCAGTGAAGCCCAACGCTTCAACACACACACACACACACACACACACACACACACACACACACACACACACACACACACACACACACACAGAGGGTGGGTGGGTGGGGGTTTGGGGGTTTAACGTCCTTTTCCACCACATACGGGTGATATCAAAGACGGGGCAACGATGAAAAAGCCAGCACAAATATTTGGCCCCAGCCGGGATACGAACTCACGACCCGAGCAGTCCAACGCTCTACCATTCGGCCACCCCGGCTCCCCTGAGAGAGAAGGAGAGAGAGATAGAGGTTAATGAACTTCCCGGAACACCGTTTCGCAACATACTGCACTAACAAAGACACTTCCGAAAGCCGACTAGGAGAAAATCATTGTTTCTATTTTGACATCACCTCTTACTTGGGTGGATGAAAATGAGGTCAACACCCTCCCCGCCACCCCTCCTCCCCCCGCCCCGCCCCTCACCACACACACACACACACACACACACACACACACACCACACACACACACACACACACACACACACACACACACACACACACACACACACCATCTTTCTAATAATTATGTTTATTGATTTTTGGGTTTATCTAAATTAAATAAAACACCCAGAGAGAATCCAAACCGTAGAAAACTAATGGGAACAAAACGTGCAATTCAGTTCGGAGATTGCTGTGCGTGGCAGTGAACGACGATCATTTAACATCATTTTTTTTTTTTTTAAATACGCTTTTCGTAACCACCCTCTCTGATCACGGGGTCCAGTCAAGATGGTGTGGCGAGTTTCCTGTGCTACAGCGATTCAGCTGTTGTGAGCGACAGTTGTTGGACGGAACAACACTGAACCGACTGAACAGAAAAGAGGCGGCCGACTGATGCGCAAATGTCCAATTTATTTAAATGACGATTGTTATTCATAGCATTTAATATAGCAAATACTGATTAAAAGGAATGGAAAGCAAAGAACAAAATTTGTAGGCAAAATACTGCAGCGAGAGCAGACGCTTGCCTGCCATTGTGTCTGATATGAGTACATAAACCCCTTTGGCAACATCCTCTTGAGGGGATTGAGGGGACAGGGGATTTGGTCTAGTGGTTAATTTTTTTTTCGGATTCGGATCCTGAGCTGCCTGGTTCGAGTCCCCGGTTGGCAGGAATATGGTTGGATTTTTTCATACCATATCGAGTCAAATCCATGTGCAGACTCGTTTGCGGTGCCTGTCTCGCCTTCGTGTACACACGCACGCACAAATATCAAGTGTGCACGCTAAAAATCCCACGTTCATCTTTCGAAGAAGAGTAGGCTGTGGCCGGTGGCGTGGTAAAACAGAAATACTGTCGCACGCACCAGAGTGAATAGCAGGGTGGGGGTTTGCACACAAAGTAGCGCCTAGCGGCAGCAGGCTTTCCCTGCTTCGTCCTCCAGCCTTGCGGCGCCTAGAGCATCTCATTAGAGATGGATACGTGCGCCGAGGAGAAGTCTACCATACCATACCATACCATACATACCATTTCTCTGCGAAGGGCGGATGTGTTGGAGCGTGATCAGCCTCGGGACAGTCACGGATACTCGGGTGCGGTATGGTGGCGACTGACGTCACCATTGTTAGCATTGCTGGTGGCTTTTAACTCCGGTCCTAAAGTCACGCTCGAGTAATAATCCCCCCATTCTCTGAATTTCCCGAGCAGCGATAAGTGGAAACGGGACCAGGCAGCAGGGCCGTAGCAGCCCTACCGGCCACTCCGGCCATGGCCGGACCACTTTTTGGCCAAAAAAAAACAAAACAACAACAACAACAACAAAAACTCGTCTTCATGAGTACAGTCAGGAGGGTTTTCTAAAGCTAAAGTTCTTTCCAAAATAAAGCCTCTTCATCCAAAATATTTTTAACTTGCGTTTCCACGGTTCAATACAAGTAACAAGTAATTCTTTTGTTTCCGTTGAAGTTGAGGAGAACATAATGGCCAGGGACCCTACCTTTTTGTTTATTTATTTATTTATTTATTTTTATGGCCGGAGCACTTTTAGGAGCTGTGCTACGGCTCTGGGCAGACATCGAAAAGTTCCACACTTACGCGGTGTCGCGGTGTGTTGCGTGTTGTCTGTGTGTGTGTGTTTGGGGGTGGTTTCGGGTCTTGGTTGGTAATGTGTCACCTTAGTATGAGTCCCACTCCCCGCTATCTTTTCCCAGTGTGGTTATTTCTCGTGCGGTGCGTGTTGCACGCTTTTGGCGGGCACGGGGGTGCCTCCGATTTCGTGAACACGGGTCGCAGGTGTTCATGCGGGTTGTCAGGCCGGGGCAGAACATGTTCGAGAGCTCTACAGTACAGGTAGCTTCAACATTGAGGCTCGCAGTGTGGTCGCCATTTTGGGACCCGTTGTAATATTGATACACTTATGTGTTGCGGGAAATACACCAGGGGAAGTCTTCGTCCTTCCATGTAAGTATTCATCTTTCCTCGTCTGTCTGTTTCTGCTTAGGTCTTTGTGTGTAGTTAGGGGGGGGGGGGGGGGCGAGTTGGTTTAGTCATAGGTTCACCGCTGTTTCACTATCATGCCATGTGTTTTGTCCCTTATCCGGTCATTTCCCCCTTTTCGTTAATCATCTTCATTTATCATGCCTTCGTGGTCGGTCATTGTTTTCATGTATAGATCATTGAGACCAGCATTGTTTCCGTATCATTTTGGGGTGCTGTTGCTTTCGATGTACTTACCAGTATTTCAATTCATGGGGTAATCTTGGCCTTCCAGGCCTGTTTGTGAATTTTCTATTTCATGTCCATCTTCGACTCGCGAGGCCGGGAGCGACCAGTCTTTCCTTCCCGAGTGTTGAGAGTCGTTGCCACCAGAGACTCCGTACTGTTGTCGGCTCGTCTGGCCCAGGGAGAAACTAGTGAAGTGCGCCTGACGTTATTATCTCTGCGGCCTTCTTCAGTACTGCTGGGCCCTGCTTCATCTCCCACCACCATCCTCTGCTGGTCGTGATCGTGGTGCGTAAAGCCGGGCGCGGCGGGGGGGTTCACATCATCATCCTCGTCAAAGTCAGTCGCCACTGTTGTCGTCGCCCCTCCTCGAGCCTCCGTTCACCATAACTATTGGGCGGAGAGAGGGGCGCAGTGATATTCACGCTACGATTCTTCCTCACTCTCTGCGCTCTGTATTCTACGCGCGGGAGGGAGAAGGGAGAGTCCTTCAGCCCTTCGTATCATCGTCTTTCGGTCTTCAGTCTTCGTATCATTCTTCAGTCTTCGCATCATCGTTCTTCAGTCCTTCAGTCTTCGTATCATTCGTTCTTCAGTCTTCAGTCTTCGTGTCATCGTCCTTCAGTCTTCGTATCATTCTTCAGTCTTCGTATCATCGTTCTTCAGTCTTCAGTCTTCGTATCATCGTTCTTCAGTCTTCAGTCTTCGTATCATCGTCTTTCAGTCTTCAGTCTTCGTTCATCGTCTTTCAGTCTTCAGTCTTCGTTCATCGTCCTTCGGTCTTCAGTCTTCGTTCTTCGTCCTTCGGTCTGCCGTCCTTCTACAGTGGGCCGCGTTTCACGCTGTCGTCCCTGTCAGCGTTCGCTTCTTGTGTGTTAGATTAAAGCACGTGCGTAGTTAAGCATATCGACAAAGCGGGACAGGTTAAGGTTACATCCGCTGTCAAGTTGTGACGCCTAAGTATTCTACAAGTGATCCACTTTGTTGTTGTGAAGTCTGTTTATTATTGATATATTCATCCTTACTTCTTGTAGCCATCTCCCACCTCATCTTCCCATCGCCATCTTCATTACCATTAGCTTCATCGTCAACCCCCATCATCGGTATCATCCTCATTACGTTATCACCCTTTCCGTCTTTATCCGGCAACCATCATCATTGGCCTACGCGTCCTTCGTGTGATAGTGTGGTAGCGTTAATAAAAAGCTCTATTGTCGTTCCTCGTGTTGTTGTGTCGTTCATCTGTCTCTTTCGGTTCCTGTCTCTTTTGTTGAAAAGGGATCTCCGACCCAGGACGTGGGTGGGGGACGCGACAATGGTGGAGATGCGGGGTACTTTATTTTGATCATTTCATCGCTCAGGAACCAGGGGTCGTTTCGGGGGGAGGGTGTCTTGTCGCTGTTTTGTTGTTCTGTAAAGAGTGTAGTTCCGTGTTCAGCTCGCGAGCGCTCCCTAACCCTGTGGACCGACGCTTCAGTTGAGGTGAGTACTACTTTTGTTCGTCATTAGGATAGCTGTTTCAGTGCACCGCTTGATCCTCACCGATGCCCGAGACGAGGAGTATGGCTACGGTCAAGCAGGGTGAGCAGGTCGAGGGGGGTGCAGGTGTCAACCCGACCACTTTGGAAACTCCGCGTAGGTTGTGCGAGGGACGGGGTCGGGGCGGACCAAATCATGCCGGGGATCAGGCTCAAACTTCTCCTGGCATGAGACAGGGTAACGTAGTTCCTCCCCAGCCAAGTAGTCAGAGTGATTTATCCCAGGTGTCTAGCATGTTTCAGCAGTTTCTTACCTTCCAAGCGCGGAGGGAGCAAGAGGAACAACGTAGGCGAGAGGAACGTGAACAGCGCCTAGAGGAGGAGAGACGAGAGGAGAGGCAGCGCCTAGAGGAGGAGAAACAGCGCATGGAAGAGGCAAGGAGACAGGAGAGAGATCAGTTCATGCAGCTACTCAGAAAGATGGACGATCGGAGGGATCGAGAACTAGAGCAGGCCGAGAGAAAGGAAAATAAGATCGAAGGTCTAAAGTTCCCGTTTTTCGAAGAAGGTAAGGATAAGATTGACGAGTACTTAGAACAATTTGAACGAGTGGCTGAAGTGCAGAAGTGGAAACGGGATACCTGGTCCAGCCGGTTGTTGCCGTTCTTGCGTGGCACGGCTCGCACCTTATTCTTTGCGCTAAGTAAGGAGGAGTCGGATGACTATGATAAGCTACGGGATGCCTTGTTGAAGCGTTTCAACTTAACCGCTGAGGGATACAGGCAACGCTTTCGCAACAGTAAGAAGGATCCTGGTGAATCCTTTGTTCAGTTTGTCGTCCGCCTAGGGACGTATTTGACTAAATGGTGTTGTCTAGCAGGCAAAGACGAGAAGAAAGCATGCGATTTGCGGGATCTGCTACTACAGGAGCAGTTAATGGAGACCTTGACATCAGACTTGGCGATCCGGGTGAGGGAAAAGCTGCCCGAGGACGTCAACGCCGCTGCACGTGCTGCCGATGTCATAGTGGAGGCCAAGCGAGCCTGTTCATCGAAGAGGCCGCCACCAACCAACCATCAGGGACGACCCGGGTTACAGCCCAAAACCCAGAGAGAAGGTCAGCCAAACAGTGGCGCCCCAAAGGTAAATATTAAGGAGGCGAAAGAGAAGGGTCTCTGTTTTAAGTGTGGCAAGGCAGGTCATAGGAGCAAGGATTGTGTGGGTACTTCAGCGGTAGTCACTTTGCCGCGAGAAGTTTCTGTCGACCAGGCGGTCGCTCTATGTGAACCTTGCAGTAATTTGAGATTTGAACCTGAGTGTGAGGTTGTAATAGAAGGTCAGAAGGTGCCTGGCTTGAGGGACACTGGGGCGGATACGCTGATTGTTGATTCGAACCTTGTAGCT
Organism: Batillaria attramentaria; assembly: GCA_018292915.2. Taxonomy (NCBI): domain Eukaryota; kingdom Metazoa; phylum Mollusca; class Gastropoda; family Batillariidae; genus Batillaria; species Batillaria attramentaria. The sequence continues at coordinate 1,501,944 of JACVVK020000005.1, read as the reverse complement.
GACTCGCGTCGTACGGGTCTCAAGAAGCATGTTACTCTGGCGGTTGCTAGCCTGGGGGGATGGTGTGACACGGCGTATGTCACTTTGACGTCGCCGTATTTTTCAGGTCGTGCCTTGGCTGTTCTAATGCCAGATCCAGTCACTCCCGTCATCATCGGCAACCACTTGGAGTTGGAGACGGGAGAGGAGGTGAGAGTCCCCGTGTATGGTGTGGGACCAGCGGCATGCTCCGTGCAGACCCGGGCCCAGTCTAGGAAGTCGGGACCCACGCCGCTTTCTGTGTCGGAGCCCACCCTGGGGGGAGTTGGCCCGAAAGCCTTGGCCAGAATGCAGCGCGAAGACGACACGCTGAAGCGTGTCCGCCAGAACGCCGACAGTGGGCAAGAGTTTCGAGGGAAGTCTGGCGTTGTGTCGTTCCAGTGGTATAAGGATCTGTTGTACCGGACCTACAAAGGAACGACGGGAACTTATAGGCAGCTGGTAGTGCCCAAGGAGTTACGCAGTGAGGTGCTGCGGCTAGCCCACGACCCGCCCATGGCTGGTCACATGGGAGCGAAGCGTACTAGAGAAAGGGCATGGACATCATTCTACTGGCCGGGGATGGCGGCCGACGTCCGTAGGTACTGTTCTTCTTGCGATGTGTGCCAAAGAATGTCTCCAAGGGGCCAGGTCGCGAAAGTTCCCCTGGAAAGGATGCCGCTCATTGACGAGCCGTTTCGCCGTGTGGCTGTAGACTTAGTGGGACCCATTGTGCCAGCGTCAGACCGAGGGTACCGCTACATTCTCGTAATGGTGGACTACGCCACAAGATATCCGGAGGCCACTCCGTTGAAGAATATCGAGACCGAAACCGTCGCGGAGGCCTTGTGGAACATGTGGACCCGTCTGGGCATCCCTGCCGAGGTCCTGTCCGACAGAGGGACGCAGTTTGTGAGTGCCATGATGAAAGAAGTTCAGCGATTGCTGTCCGTGCAAGGTATCTCTACAGCCCCTTACCACGCCCAGTGTAACGGGCTCGTTGAAAGGTTCAACGCCACTCTCAAGGGGATGCTGAAGAAGTGCTGTCAGGAAAAGCCGAAGAACTGGGACCGATTCATCCCGGCCGTGTTGTTCGCCTACCGCGAGGTCCCGCAGGAGTCTTTGGGTTTCTCCCCATTTGAGCTATTGTATGGAAGAACCGTGAGGGGTCCGATGCACGTGTTGAAGCAGTTATGGACAGAGGACGTGGAGGATGAAGACGTGCGACTTGCCTCAGAGTATGTGGTAGACCTGCGCAATCGGATTGAGCAGACGTGCGAGATGGCCAGGAGCGCATTGGACCGAGCTTCTGCGAGGCACAAGACACACTTTGACAAAAAAGCCCGTCCCCGAAGCTTTGCGATTGGCGACAAGGTGTTGCTGCTGTTGCCCGGGAAAGCGAACAAATTGGAGGTGTCCTGGCAGGGTCCATTTGTTGTGATGGGGAAAAAGGGGGTCAATGACTACCGTATTCAGATCGGAGAGAAGGAAAGGTTGTATCACATCAACGTCTTGAAAAGATATGTCGAGAGGGGAGACAAGCCACAGTCCGATCATGAAACCAAGACCGTTAGAGTGTCCACTGCTGTGGTAGAGGAGGAAGAATGCCGCTTCCACGATTGATTCCACTGCAAGCTTCGGAGGGGCCCGAGCAGGTGAACTTGGACCCCAGTTACCCAGAACTCCACGAGGAGCTTAGGAGTATCTGTAGTGAGTTCCGCGACGTTTTGACCGATGCCCCGAACAGTACGTCATTGGATGAGTGTGAGATTGTCGTGTTGTCCGAGCAGCCCGTCCGCACGCAGCAGTACCCGCTTCCCCACGCTCTGAGGCGAACTGTCGAGGACGAAGTAGACAGCATGCTCAAGCTAGGAGTAATAGAGAGAGCTGCGTCGCCTTACTCGTCGCCATCGTGCTAGTTAAAAAGCCAGACGGCAAGATCCGGTTCTGTGTGGATTTTAGAAAGCTTAACAAGCAAGTAGAGTTCGACGCCGAACCTATGCCCGACGTGGACTATCTTTTTGCCAAGATTGGAAAGGCGAAGTACCTGAGCAAACTAGACCTGTCGAAGGGATACTGGCAGGTGCCCCTGCGAGAAGAGGACAAGCCGAAGACAGCGTTCACGACTCCCGGAGGACAGTACCAGTGGCGTGTGATGCCATTCGGCTTGAAAACGGCGGGAGCGATTTTCAGTCGTATGATGAGAAAGCTACTTGCGCCGCTCAACCGCAGTGACATCGACAATTTCATGGACGATGTTCTCATTGCAAACGAAGCCAAAGAGGAGCACATGGATGCACTGCGTGCGTTGTTTCTGCGACTTCGTGAGGTGAGGTTGTCGGCAAGACCTTCCAAGTGTTTTCTGGGTTTTCGGGAACTTGAGTATCTGGGGCACCGTGTAGGGAGTGGCAAGTTGTGGCCTGTCGATTCCAAGGTGGACAAGATTCGAGGAGCCGCACGACCCACGACCAAGAAAGAACTGCGGGCCTTCCTGGGGTTAGCGGGTTTTTACCGTCGCTTTGTGCCCCATTTTTCCGAGATTGCCTTGGCGCTGACTGACAAGACCAAGGGAGGACAACCCAACAAGGTGAAGTGGGATGAGAATTGTGAGCGGGCTTTCCAAACCTTGAAAGCTAGACTTTGCAGTAGCCCTGTTGTGTGTCTTCCGCAGTCTGACCTGCCCTACATTCTACGCACCGACGCATCTGAGAAAGGACTGGGCGCTGTTCTCTTACAGGACCAGGGTCAGGGACCGCAGCCCGTGGCCTATGCTAGCAAGAAGCTTACAGGACCGGAACTCAACTATTCAGTGATTGAGAAAGAGTGCCTTGCCGTCGTCTGGGGGATCGAAAAGTTCGACCCGTATCTCTACGGCAAGACATTCGTGTTGGAAACTGACCACCAGCCGCTGCAACACCTCGATCGGGTCAAGTTAGCCAACGGTCGGCTCACCAGGTGGGCTCTGAAACTGCAGAGATATTCTTTCCGAATCAGAGTCATCCCGGGAAGGGAAAACGTCGGTGCTGACTATCTGAGTAGGGTGGCGGACGCTTGTGGGGATGGATAGGGCTGTTCTGAGATTTTTGCAACATCACCCGCTCTGGAGGGTTATTGATCAAACTGGGTAGTTTCATCCTAGCGGGGGGGTATGTCGCGGTGTGTTGCGTGTTGTCTGTGTGTGTGTGTTTGGGGGTGGTTTCGGGTCTTGGTTGGTAATGTGTCACCTTAGTATGAGTCCCACTCCCCGCTATCTTTTCCCAGTGTGGTTATTTCTCGTGCGGTGCGTGTTGCACGCTTTTGGCGGGCACGGGGTGCCTCCGATTTCGTGAACACGGGTCGCAGGTGTTCATGCGGGTTGTCAGGCCGGGGCAGAACATGTTCGAGAGCTCTACAGTACAGGTAGCTTCAACATTGAGGCTCGCAGTTGTGGTCGCCATTTTTGGGACCCGTTGTAATATTGATACACTTATGTGTTGCGGGAAATACACCAGGGGAAGTCTTCGTCCTTCCATGTAAGTATTCATCTTTCCTCGTCTGTCTGTTTCTGCTTAGGTCTTTGTGTGTAGTTAGGGGGGGGGGGGGGCGAGTTGGTTAGTCATAGGTTCACCGCTGTTTCACTATCATGCCATGTGTTTTGTCCCTTATCCGGTCATTTCCCCCTTTTCGTTAATTCATCTTCATTTTATCATGCCTTCGTGGTCGGTCATTGTTTTCATGTATAGATCATTGAGACCAGCATTGTTTCCGTATCATTTTTGGGGTGCTGTTGCTTTCGATGTACTTACCAGTATTTCAATCATGGGGTAATCTTGGCCTTCCAGGCCTGTTTGTGAATTTTCTATTTCATGTCATCTTCGACTCGCGAGGCCGGGAGCGACAGTCTTTCCTTCCCGAGTGTTGAGAGTCGTTGCCACCAGAGACTCCCGTACTGTTGTCGGCTCGTCTGGCCCAGGGAGAAACTAGTGAAGTGCGCCTGACGTTATTATCTCTGCGGCCTTCTTCAGTACTGCTGGGCTGCTTCATCTCCCACCACCATCCTCTGCTGGTCGTGATCGTGGTGCGTAAAGCCGGGCGCGGCGGGGGGTTCACATCATCATCCTCGTCAAAGTCAGTCGCCACTGTTGTCGTCGCCCTCCTCGAGCCTCCGTTCACCATAACTATTGGGCGGAGAGAGGGGCGCAGTGATATTCACGCTACGATCTTCCTCACTCTCTGCGCTCTGTATTCTACGCGCGGGAGGGAGAAGGGAGAGTCCTTCAGCCTTCGTATCATCGTCTTTCGGTCTTCAGTCTTCGTATCATTCTTCAGTCTTCGCATCATCGTTCTTCAGTCTTCAGTCTTCGTATCATCGTTCTTCAGTCTTCAGTCTTCGTGTCATCGTCCTTCAGTCTTCGTATCATTCTTCAGTCTTCGTATCATCGTTCTTCAGTCTTCAGTCTTCGTATCATCGTTCTTCAGTCTTCAGTCTTCGTATCATCGTCTTTCAGTCTTCAGTCTTCGTTCATCGTCTTTCAGTCTTCAGTCTTCGTTCATCGTCCTTCGGTCTTCAGTCTTCGTTCTTCGTCCTTCGGTCTGCGTCCTTCTACAGTGGGCCGCGTTTCACGCTGTCGTCCCTGTCAGCGTTCGCTTCTTGTGTGTTAGATTAAAGCACGTGCGTAGTTAAGCATATCGACAAAGCGGGACAGGTTAAGGTTACATCCGCTGTCAAGTGTGACGCCTAAGTATTCTACAAGTGATCCACTTTGTTGTTGTGAATGTCTGTTTATTATTGATATATTCATCCTTACTTCTTGTAGCCATCTCCCACCTCATCTTCCCATCGCCATCTTCATTACCATTAGCTTCATCGTCAACCCCCATCATCGGTATCATCCTCATTACGTTATCACCCTTTCCGTCTTTATCCGGCACCATCATCATTGGCCTACGCGTCCTTCGTGTGATAGTGTGGTAGCGTTAATAAAAAGCTCTATTGTCGTTCCTCGTGTGTTGTGTCGTTCATCTGTCTCTTTCGGTTCCTGTCTCTTTTGTTGAAAAGGGATCTCCGACCCAGGAGTGGGTGGGGGACGCGACACGCGGATATTAGCTTATGGTAGCCTGTGACCAGCTCTTAGTTTTTATTTGTTCTCGGTCTGAAATACTTTTCTTTTCTTTTTTTCGGCTGACAGATAGTACGACACTGACTATCTAAGCCTCGGGAAGGGGCTGTGCTCATGACGCTACCATCATGGTTCTCTCGGCTGCCCCTGCTTATCAAGTCATGCTTGAGACTGCCCTGTTCCAAATGTCTAAATTCATGAGGCGTCCACTACATCTACGGAGTAAGCCCCACCCAAGACAATGCCGCGCCTCTCAGGCGCTGCTGCAGTGTACTTCACTCTCCGTCAGCAAATTGGCTTTGAGGAATGGGACTTCCGTGCAGCGGCGAAGACCTTCTGTGCTGATCAGAAGGCTCTGGACCATACTGGGTTGTCTAGCAGCCATGTACAGAGATAATGCACAGTTATGGTAAACAATTAGTTGACATCCTTAGGCTGCCTTGGTAACGGAGTTAAGATATGATTTGGCAGTTTACATCAATGTTCATGTTTATTTCAGCGCTTTTTAAATAAAGTTACCCATTTTCTATCTAAAGTTGGTGATTGCGTCTGGGGAGCCGGGGTGGTCGAATGGTAGAGCGTTGGACTTCTAATCCTCGGGTCGTGAGTTCGATCCCGGCTGGGGCCAAATATTTGTACTGGCTTTTTCATCGTTGCCCCGTCTTTGATATCACCCTATGTGGTGGAAAAGGACGTTAAACCCCCAAACACCCACCCACCCACCCTCGTGATTGCGTCTGGGTCTGTTGCAAAAAAGAATTCGTGTGGAGTTTATTTGCTAATAGACAATATCAATGTACTAAGTACTAGACAAATTGCCCGTTTTCTAGGCGCAGAAGGTTACGGACATACTGGAGCATCTAGTGGTGCATAGAATACAATGACACTGTGTCTATGGTATGGAATGGTATGGTATGGTATGGTAGACTTCTCCTCGGCGCACATATATATATAAATATGAAATGCTCATGGCGCCGCAAGACTGAAAGACAAAGCAGTGAAAGCCTGCTACCACTAAGCACTACTTTATGTGCAAACTTCCATGTGCAATGCTATTCATTCTGGTGCGTGCGACAGTATCATTCTGTATACCACGCCATCGACCACAGCCTACTCTTCTTCGAAAGATGGACGTGGGATTTTTCGTGTGCACACTTGATATTTCTGCGTGCGTGTGTACACGAAGGCGAGACAGGCACCGTAAACGACTGAGTCTGCACATGAATTTGACTCGATATGGTAAGGTGAAATCCCACCATATTCCTGCCCACCGGGGACTCGAACCAGGCAGCTCAGGATCCGAAGTCGGATACCTTAACCACTACACCAAATCCCCTGACAGACAATGACAATGCACTAAGGACAAGACAAACTGACCGATCAAGCTGGTGGGCAAATCCGTTTTGAAACCGGCCCCCGTAGTGTAGTGGTTAGCACTTCGGACTACTTCGGACCGGGAGACCCGGGTTCGAGTCCCAGCAGATGCAAGAGGGATTTTTTCTAACTCGGTCGGCTCCTACCCAGAGCGGGTGTGCTATGGGCTCAGTGGGGAGGCTGTTGCCACACAGCCGAGCTTCACCCACTTCACGGGTGTGACTCTGGGGGTGCTTCCCTTGGTATGACACATCTTAAATATGGTGTGGATGATTACACGACCGGCACCGCAAGTGCCGTAGTTCCCGGGCCTGGTTAATGCCGGGATATTTACGAAAGGAAGCTTGGAATGCGGCCCTGTGCCGCAGTCCCAAACCACACGGACCTCCATAGCATCATCTTACCATCATCCTCATCTCCATCATCATGCATTAATAAAAACTGCCCCAGCTTTCGAGCCCTCGGTGAATTTCACCCATTACCTGGGAGTGAGGAACACCACTGGAACTGGCAAAAAGAGTTGGGGCAGCAAAAAAAAATAAATAAATAAATAAAATCCGTTTTGAAGAAAGTGTTCTGCATGACATTAGTAGGAGCCAAAGAGCAGAAAAGCAACTGTATTCTGTCACCGGACCCGTAGACTGTGTATGTCTCAGAATGCCAAGAGCCATACTGGAGAGTCCAGTCAGCCGTGCATAGCCACAGCATACTGATTTGTTCTGCAGTAGTTCTGCACACTCCATTGTCACTGTCAAGGGATACACATTGAAATTGTCTATGTACTACAGTTCAGGTCTCAGCCCGAAAAACTCCAACTCAAACCTGCGGTGGTATGTGTGCTGTGCACATGCAAAGAGCGATTGATTTTTTTTTTTTTTTTTTAACCCCGGACTAGCAAAACGGATCTTGGCGTCGGTGCCAGCTGTGCGAGGTCAGTGACAAAATCCTTTCCGAGTTGTCCCTGTATGTCGAGCAGCTGATGCCCCTTGGCTGATCAAGGCGGGGACACACACACACACACACACACACACACACACACACACACACACACACACACATATACAGAGAGAGAGAGAGAGATGCCTTGCAGTCGCCATATGGAAAGGACAAGGGACGAGGAAAATACAGATTTCAACTGTTGGGATAATAACGGAAATCGGTAATTGGGCGCTGGCAAGGGAGAGAACTGTGCCTGTAGCCAGTGTAATGTAATCACAAGATCAACAGATCCCAGCACAGGCAAAGAAAAAAATGAATAAAAGGAAGGAGGGGGGGGGACTAATCAAAACTGTGAGGAGGCAAAACTGGTGAAGCCCCCCAAGTGTGCGCGTTCCAAACAGCATTGCCCCTTACAGTACCAAATGAAATGTGATTTTGATTTCGTGATTTTTAAATAAAATATTTTTTATTATAGTTACGTAGGATGGACTCCATGCCTATGCAACTTCTTTGCCTTCTGCTTTCAAAGGTCGAACTTTCGACACACCTAAGCTCATAATTTTTTCTGGTGTTTTGCTGATGTCTAACTATGTTCCACTTAGATACCTGCACAGTGACAGCATCTCATAGGCTGACACTAAGCCAGCGTAGGGCTATCGGCGAAGGGAAAAGCGGGACGTCAGTGCAGTGTTGATGTCACTCCGAGCCACTGGCTTGCAGAGCTTCGGGGCGTTTCATTCCAAGTTCGCGCGGCCCTTTGTGGCCTAGGGTTGGCTGTGACTAGCTCTTAGTTACGCGGCCCTTGGTGGCCTATGGTTGGCCGTGACTAGCTCTTAGTTACGCGGCCCTTGGTGCCAGTTGGTGGCCTATGGTTGGCCGTGACTAGCTCTTAGTTACGCGGCCCTTGGTGGTCTAGGGTTGGCTGTAACTAACTCTTAGTTATGCTGCTCTTGGTGGCCTAGGGTTGGCTGTGACTAGCTCTTAGTTACGTTGCCCTTGGTGGCCCAGGGTTGGCTGCGACTAGCTCTTAGTTATGCTGCTCTTGGTGGCCTAGGATTGGCTGTGACTAGTTCTTAGTTACGCTGCCCTTGGTGGCCTAGGGTTGGCTGTGACTAGCTCTTAGTTATGGGGCTCTTGGTGCGTTCCAGGCCCTACTTTAAAAAAAAAAAAAGATTTTTAGAGGATGGCAGCCTTGACCAGGGCGCGTGACTGTTTAAAGGGGCACACACTTAGCAACGGGAGCCAATACCGCTGTTGCCGGTTACGAAGAGTCGGGTGCTCTCCAGCGCCGGAGACGCGAACAGTCCACCTGAGGTGGGCTACGCATGCGATGGCGAGCAACGTGAGCGTTTCGACTGGCGAAGATGTTCGCGATAAAATTAAATCAATGAAAGTTCCTGAACTGAAAAAATATCCGAAAGACAGGGGCGTGCGTTTAAGTGGCTACACAAAAGCGCAGCTTATCACTCTAGCCCTTGAAGCAGATCGGCAGTCGCTTCAACCGAGAGGTAGGCGGTGTAAAGGTCAAGTCGACCCGCTGTGACTTGTGGCTTGCCACTAATTTTTATTCAAGCACTTTGGCTGTTTATCAGTGCGAACTGAACTTTTGCTTGGAAATGAAAGTCTTTCTTTCTTGATTTTTGGTTCCATAACGATTGTGTTCAAACAATGTAGGTACCGGGACAGAATTTGTCCGCTTGTTCCCGACGAAATGGCGGCTGCACACGCTAGGCCACTGAGACGGGTCGGCGTTCTGCCTTCGAATCGCTTTTATCCACAAATTTCTTGAAACTTTTGAAGAAAAGGGCTCAAACTGAACGATCTCACCATTAGGTAAGACCGTCTCTGGGAATTTCTCCAGCTTATCTGATTTTCTCGAGCCATTTTGGCAGCCGATCGCAACGCAGTGGTAGTGCGGCATCGTGTGTGACTCGAGTAGCCCACATGCCGAGTCTATCAAGCCTTGTCTCGGTCCAAAATCGCGCACGTTCACGCATGTTCACGCGCTATAACGAGAATCGGCAACAAGGCCATTGTAGGAAAGTGGCGGTTAAAGTGACTGGTCTAGGCGGGGCTCGACTCCGCCTCTCCCGCGAGTCCGGGCTTGAGTGAAAGGCGGCTTTTTCGAATCAGAACTAGGTCAAGCTCCCCCCCCCCCCCCTGAAATATGTACTTATGGACTTGTTTGGGTTGAAAGTTTGGTTGGCCTTTGTTAGTCACTGCACACTTGAAAATATCATTCCACCAAGTATGGAACACCTGGGTGATCTCAAAGTATATTATATTTGTGCGTAAAAAAAATTGAACAGAGACATCATTCCAGGCACACAGCGCACACAAAGCAGGCACACAGTGCAGATTTTAAAAAAATGAACAGGCCACACCTCTTGTGACACAGGTACAGTGACGTTTGTGGCCCTTTAAAAGTTGTGAAAACTGAAACACATCGGTTAATTAAACCGGCCCTCGCGCGGCTTCAATCTCTCTTTACCAGCCGAACGGCCCTTCTGAAGGCAGTCGACCCCTTGACAGAAGTAAACAGAGTCTTTTCACACGACTAGTCGCACCCGACACACCACAATCACTTCGTGACGAAAAGTGGGCCAAATTAGTCACATGACCTTAACGGACTCGCTAATGGGCCACCTAAGCTGGGCAATGCTGATTTGCACGGCCGCTAACAGTCCACCCGCTCCATCCATTAATTGTGAAATTCGCGGGAACAAATGGCTCAAACGACAGTCGTGGGCTTGCGATGAGTTCTGGAGAAAGTGCTCCTGGAATAGGTCGAATGGCTTTGTCCCTAGCTAACAATGATAACTAATTTCACGCCGGGCAGAGAGAGAGAGAGAGAGTGCGTGTAGCAGAAAAAGAGTTTGTGTTCCGGATGAGGTTGTTGTAAGCCGCTTCCTGATTGGCCTGTTTGATTGCTCGTTGGAAGTTCGGATTATAATCACGTGATATTTATTTTTGGTCTTATGGCTGACCTTTCAGCTCTTCCTTGTCAGGTACAGTTCAACGACATAAAGCAATTAGTTTTGATGAAAGCGGCCACGCAGAAGTTGTTGGTATTGAAATGGCCCGGGTCAAAACAAAAAAAAACTAAGCGTGTCGTTTGATTTTGCTTTTTCTGTTCGAAGATAGGCTACTGCGTTCGAAAAACGGCCCATCTCAAAAACAGCATGCGCGTGTTACAAAACATCGCAGATAATAATGATAATGAAAAATCAAAAAATCACAAAGGCATGATCAAAGATCACGGAAGGAGATTTTTCTTCCAAGTTCTCTTTCGAGGTTTATAATCAAAGCTTAATTACGCTTCCTGAGTTTTAGTCCAGTCTAGTGACGGATCAAGTATATAGCCGCTAGTTTAATTATAGCCTAGTCAAGGAAACTATCTACACTCGTTGCGCTTCGCAATGCACCAGAGACTGAAGTAGAAGAAAACATGACATGAAGAGGACAAAGAACGCTTGCTGTATTTGACACTGTCCCTCAGTCTGAGTTGAAGAGATGTGCGTGCGTGTGTGTGTGTGTGTGTGTGTGTGTGTGTGTGTGTGTGTGTGTGTGTGTGTGTGTGTGTGTGTGTGTGTGTGTGTGTGTGTGTGTGCGCGCGCGCGTGCGTGCGTGCGTGCGTGCGTGCGCGTGCGTGCGTGTGCATGCGTGTGCTCGTGCGCGCGTGCGTGCGTGCGTGCGTGTGTGTGTGTGTGTGCATGTGTGTGTATGTGTGTGTTTCTTGTTTTTACCTTTACCGTATGAGCCGGGTGTACGTGCAGGACGTCTACGTTTTTGCTCATTACTCTCTCATTTTTCAAATTTGTGTTTTGACACTTCAGGTATTCCTCGAAGAGAGTTAGAGCTACCTTACAACCTAAACATGAGATTTGTATCTCAAGAAACAATGCAATACACAATGCCCAAAGTCGGGTCACGGAGGGGGGGGGGGGTAGTCTATAAAACGGGTGAAAAACACCCAGTGACGTCAGTCTACGGTTTTGCTCATTACTCTCTCATTTTTCAAACTTGTGTTTCGGCACTTCAGTTATTCCTCGAGGAGAGTTAGAGCTACCTTACAACCTAAACATGAGATTTGTATCTCATGACAAAATGCAATAAACAATATCCAAAGTCGGGAGCACGCAGTCTATGAACCGGGCAATAAACACCTTGTGATTTATACGTTATTGCTCATTACTCTCTCATTTGAAACTTCAGACATTTCTCAAGGAGAGTTGGAACTACCGTACAAACTAAACCTGAAGTCAGTATCTTGAGAACAATGCAATAAACAAAGTTTGAATATGCGGTTGAACTTAGACAAATTGATTCGTAGTCGTGATATTGCCCAAGCATACTGTTTTAACATAAGCTGTCATTTAAGCACATGCAAACTTACATCCAAACAACAACAACAAAAACATAAACGCACACATACATGAACAGACACCATAATTTTCACTACTGGAAAAAGATTGTACATCCTTTAATCAACTGTCCATTACAAAAACACACAGTCAACAAATTTACAACAAACAGTCAACAAACGATGCATATATGTTATTAAAAAGATAATAAAAAAAATATGATGTCCACAGTCGGGCACTGTAGTCATTCCTCTCTGAGCGCAGTTGACTACACATACGCACATCCGAATAAGGGTGGTCTGACTTTGATTTTAGCTTATTTCTGTCTTTATGAAGTCATTTACGCTATCTTTTACGCTGCTCTTGAGTTCTTGACTATCTACCCTAACTCTGCAAAGTATTTAGGTTATGCTTTAAAAAATGACAAAGTAATTTGTAGGAACACACGAGTGGTTAGAACATTTTCAGCACTGTTTCCCTGTGTAAGCTATACTGGGTACCTGGCACCCAGCGACGTACGAATCGAAAATTTCAGAGCTCCGCACGGTAAAGGTTAACGCTCTTCTGGAGGACTGGGTGTTTGGAGCTTTCCGGAAAGGCTCAGACAAGGAGTTCCAGGATCTAGCACCAGAAGGCATCTTCTTGGTATTGCTACTGTAGCTGGGAATGGCAAGACGGAACTGGGGAGAGGGTGGGTGGGTATGTGTTGAAGGTTGAACGTCCTTGTCCGACACATACGGGTGACATCAAAGACGGGACAACGACAAAAAGGTCAGAACAATATTTGGCCACAGCCGGGATTCGAACTCACTACCCGAGCAGTGACTGAAAGTCCACCGCTCTACCATTCCGCTATCCCGGCTCCCAGAACTGGAAATAGGAGAGAAGAGATCTGGATGGTGGTGTAGAGAGCAATCAGTTCTTGGAGATACGGTCAGTGCGGATCCGCAGACACTGGTAAGTGAGTTAAGCAGACGGAGAATCAATACTCGGTCAGATGGGAGCCAATGAAGCTCATCTGGAACTAGTGTTGAGTGTCAACGTCCGCTGTCGACTGACACACTACAAACAACTCGGAGTAAAAGTACCGTCTGCACTGTTGTAGGGAAAAAACGCTTGATAGTCAGTGTGTGTGTGTGTGTGTGTGTGTGTGTGTGTGTGTGTGTGTGTGTGTGTGTGTGTGTGTGTGTGTGTCTGTGTCTGTCTGTCTGTCTGTCTGTGTCTCTGCGTGCGTGCGTGCGTGCGTGTGTGTGTATGTGTGTGTGTCCATCAGTGTGTGTGCATCAGTGTGTGTGTGTGTGTGTGTGTGTGCATCAGTGTGTGTGTGTGTGTGTGTGTGTGTGTGTGTGTGTGTGTGTGTGTGTGTGTGTGTGTGTGTGTGTGCCTGCGGTCAATAGACGACTCCACTCGGCGAGCCCCGCCCCTTTACTCTGCCGTGTATTGGCAAAACTCAGTACGTCCATTGTACGTGTACGAGAAAAGGGGTGATTTCAAGACGAAAGACATTGGCATAATGGCCTTTTTGCCTCAAATGATGTCAATGGACTTACTGCTTTCTTCTTTCCGTGTTTCTGGTCATATTAAAACTAGAGGAGCAAAGCCTCCTTGGCTCACTTGTGAGATGGGTCAAGGTCATTTCAAAAGACTCAAGGTCAAGGTCATTCAAATGGGTATGTCTGCATAGGTCTCGTTGCTTTCTATCATTGTGCCTTGTTTGGTGCCTCTGCAGTTTGTTGTTTCCAAGAAAATGCTAACGTAAAGTCTCCGCAAAACATGTTGAATGGCCTTGACCTTGACTCAAGGAAATTGAATACAAGTATGCCGGTACAGGTTTTGTCAATGTCTATCATCATGCAAAGTTTGATGCCTCTGGTACCCCTACATTCTGAGAAAATGGCAATTTTAGATTTCCAATGAGACAGCTTTGATGACCTTGACCTTTAGCCTTGACCTTTAGTCAAGGTCTTTCGAAAGGGTATTTCTTGAAAGGTCTCACTGCTGTTTATCAGGAAGCCAGGTTTGGTGCTTCTGCTGTTTATTGTATCTGAGAGAATGCCAATGTTAAGGTTTTGGAAGGTTTTCCGCAAAACTGCTTGTATGGCCTTGACCTTGACTCAAAGTCACTGTATAAAGGTATGTCAGTAAATGTGTTGTCAATGTTTATCATCATGCAAAGTTTGATGTCTCTGGCTTTTCTAGATTCTGAGAAAATGTCAATGTAAAATTTCCAGACAGCTTTAGTGACCTTGACCTTGGGTCAAGGTCAACTATTATGGTATGTTTTGAAAGGTCTTGCGGCTGTCTATCAGCATGTCAAGTTTGGTGCCTCTGCTGTTCATTGTTTCTGAGAAAAGGCCAATGTTAAGGTTTTGGAAGGTTTTCCGCAAAACTGCTTGCGTGGCCTTGACCTTGACTCAAAGTCACTGCATACAGGTATGTCAGTAAGGGTGATGTCAATGTGTATCATCATGCAAAGTTTGCTGTCTCTGGCTTTTCTAGACTCTGAGAAAATGCCAGTGTAAAATTACCAAACAGACAGCTTTAGTGACCTTGACCTTGGGTCAAGGTCAACCATTATGGTATGTTTTGAAAGGTCTTACGGCTGTCTATCAGCATGCCAAGTTTGGTGCCTCTGCTGTTCATTGTTTCTGAGAAAAGGCCAATGTTAAGGTTTTGGGAGGTTTTCCACAAAACAGCTTGCATGGCCTTGACCTTGACTCAAAGTCACTGAATACAGGTATGTCAGTTAAGGTGTTATCAATGTCCATCATCATGCAAAGTTTGATGTCTCTGGCTTTTCTAGATTCTGAGAAAATGCCAATGTAAAATTTCCAAACAGACAGCTTTAGTGACCTTGACCTTGGGTCAAGGTCAATCAGTATAGTATGTTTTGAAAGGTCTTATGGCTGTCTATCAGCAGGCCAATTTTGGTGTCTCTACTGTTTGTAGATTCTGAGAAAAGGCCAATGTTAAGGTTTACTGCGGACACACAGCCCACAGACAGACAGACAGACAGACACACACACACACACACACACACACACACACACACACACACACACACACACACACACACACACACACACACACACACACAGACGACGGAGGGTTATAACATAGACTCACTTTGTTACACAAGTGAGCCAAAAACATGTGCTTCCCTCGTTTTAGTGTCTGGCAAAAAGTTTGCCAGACAATGCCATGTGTTGTGCTCATGATTCCGCAGGACACGATTGGCTGAATTCTGGGGGCTCGGCCCTTTTGGTTGACAGAACTGGAGTCGTCCATTGTTTCAAGTCGAAACGAAACAGACTTGGCGCAGGTGTGTCGACGCAGAAATGAAGGAAGCTGGTATGACGTGGGCCGAGCTGAAGAGGACCAACCAGAACCGGGTGCGTTGGAGGAGTGTTGTTGCGGCCCTATGTTCCCCACGGAATCAAGAGGCATAAGTAAATAAGTAAATTGTTTCGAGTCAGTAAATGTGTCTATATCCATTCGCCAGCGCATGGTATAAAAACAGATACTACGTCACAGTCAACGAACTTACTTTACGGAGAATTTTAAAAAAATAAAAATCCGAGGCGCTTGCCATAAAATAGCATGAGAGATTTTAAGTGGAAGCTCTCTCACAGAAAAATACACTGATAAAAGGAAGAAAAAAAAAAAAAATAAAAAAATAAAAAATAAAAACGCTTCAACATCCGTCAGTCTGATTTAAAACAAGAATTAATTTTTAAAATGCAAGCCACAGTGAACGCAAACAGGGAGGCAGTCTGTCGTGCAAAGGAAAATGTTTCTCTACAGCAAATAAAGACAAGTTTCAATCAAGCGCAAGGGATTCCAGGTATTTTCGAAATCGAAATAAAACTTTATGGTTCTGTGACCTTTTTGTAGTTGGCTTCTCTCTCTCTCTCTCCCCCCCCCCCTCTCTCTCCTTTCATGTTTACCTGATAGAAGAAACAATGTCAGCGGTGATCGGAATACTCGGCAATTTGATTCTTTGCTGCCCGCTTGGATTTCTGCTTTTTACTGCCATCTGTCTTACACACAAAAGAATCTTGTTTTAAGAGCCAGAGGCCTAATGCATGGAGAGACTCAGTAGAACACGTCCGAGACTAGCTTGACAAAGCTGAGGCTAAACGATAATCGATTAGTACGAGATGCCTAAGTGGAGACTAGGGCGAATCTCCCTGCAAGCATTGCAAATTCACGCTGATGGACTGTCTTCTGTTTGTGAATGCTCTGCTGTGACTCTCAACACACTCGTGTTTACGATCAACTCTCGCAAAATGCTCATTCTCTCCCTCTCTCATTGGTGTGCACACAAATTGGTGCGCGCGCGCGTGTGTCCGATAATTACTAGTATTTACAATTATTAGTACAGCAGATTTAAAGAAAGGAATGCTCACAATTTTTTTTTATCCTCTCTCTCTCTCTCTCTCTTTCTCTCTCTTTCTCTCTCTCTCTCTCAAGCACTTCACCAATAAGCAGAATAAGGACAAACACTGAATAAACATAATCTCAGCAAGTTTATTGTGGTATAAACCAAGACCCAAAATCCTGGTTACCATTAGTAATAAAGAGATCGCATGAAGCAGGACACAGAGAGCGGGAAAAATATTTTCTGAAAAAACAACAACCAAAAATCCACTTTCATCATAGATCAATGCATTAGCCATGTGTCATCTTGTGATCGTGAACTTTTATCAACAGTACTGTACTCTGAAAAAACAGTTGTCACTAATGTTACGAGACTAAACTGCACGGTTTCAGTTCCTGTTTTTACTCCGATTGTGTGTGTGTGTGTGTGTGTGTGTGTGTGTGTGTGTGTGTGTGTGTGTGTGTGTGTGTGTGTGTGTTTTGTGGCAGGGGTTGGTTTGGTTTGGTATGTATGTTGATTTGTTTATCTGTTATCTGCTGGGTATGAATGTAATATATTCATGTTGTAATTAAATGTTTATTAAAAATATGCATTTATTATAATGAGGCATAAGATCCTGATTTTTGAAAAACAAGCATTCTGAAACATATACTTGTATCCTTAAACATATTTTTTATCATTTGAACAATGACCAGCAGGACTTTTCTGAAAGTCTCAATTCAAATAACGGAAAGAAAAATCTCTATAAAAATGACTTCTCAACTTTGCTGCAACCAACAGTTGACACTAATAAGTAATATCATCGAAGAACAGAGGCTATGTTTCTACCAATCCTGGAATATGTCCCCCAAAATTCAAGAGATACTCACGAATTAACTACATCAAAATTAACCGAACTGTATCCGAATTATCTTCAGAAAGGCAACATTGTAACATTTTTATGACACCAACATGAATGAAACAGCATCCATGCACCAGGAATCTGTGAGTATTTTATCTTGATAAAGAAACATAAAAGGGAAAAAATTGAACCTGGGGGGGAAAAAATCTGAACACTCTTAAAACTAGAGAGGCAGAAGCCTCCATGGCTCCCTTGTGACACAGGTCAAGGTCATTCACAAAAGTATGTTTGTAGAGCTCTTATCACTATCCAGTATCATGCTAAGTGATGTGTCTGGCGCTCTGAGTTCCTGGCAATATTACAATTTTCCCCGAAACAGTTTGTACAGCCTTGACCTTTGGTCAAGGTCATTCAAAAGAGATCTCATCAATGTCTATCATCATGCCAAGTTTGATGCCTCTAGCATTTGTAGTTCCTCCAAAAACAGTAATGTTAAAATTCACAACAGACAGCTTTAATGACCTTGACCTTCAGTCAAGGTCATTCAGAAAGGTAGGTCTCATTGCTGTCTATCATCATGCCTCGTTTGGTGCCTCTACTGTTTGTTGTTTTGGAGAAAATGCCAAGGTTAAAGTTTCCCAAAAAACGCTTGCATGACCTTGACTTTGACTAAAAGTCACTGAACACAGGTACGTCTGTAAAGGTGCTGCCAATGTCAATCATCGCACATAGTTTGATGCTTCTGATTCTTCTAGATACTGAGAAAATGCAAATGTAAAATTTCCAAACAGACTGTTTTAATGACCTTGACTTTCAGTCAAGGTCATTTAAGATGGTATGTGTGCATAGGTCTTATCACTGTCTATCAGCATGCCAGGTTTGGCACCTCTGCTGTTCGTTATTTCTGAGAAAATGCCAATGTTAAAGTTTCACAAAACTATCTTGTACGGCCTTGACCTTGACAGAAGGTCACTGACTAAATGTATATCTGTAAAGTTCTTATCAATGTCTATCATCATGCAAAGTTTAAAACCTCTGGCGTTTGTGGATTACGAGAAAAATGCCAATGTAAAATTTTCAAACAGAGAGCTTTAGTGACCTTGACCTTGGGTCAAGGTCATTCAAAATGATATGTTTTGAAAGGTCTTGTGCTAGTCTATCAGCATGCCAAGTTTGGTGCCTCTACTGTTTGTAGATTCTGAGAAAATGACAACGTTAAAGTTTTCTGGACACACACACACACACAGATAGACGACGGAGGGTTAATACATAGACTCCCATTGTTACACAAGGGAGCCAAAAATCTTTCATAAGCTACAAAGTACATGCAACAATACTAACGGTATAATCTTTATCTCCTCCCCCCCCCCCCCCCCCCCCCCCCCCCCCCCCCCCCCCCCCCCCCCCCCCCCACCGTTTTTTATGTTGTTTCCATAGTAATGGAAACAACATAATAGGACGGGCTAAAATTTCCACGTTCATAGGCAAGCATCTGTGGTACAAACGCACGTCACTGCCGATCTCCCGCAGAGACGATTATGCAAGTGTAACTCTGACAATGACGTAAGAAAACTTGCGTCATCGATGCTGACGCGTATGGTGTTCCGAACGCACTTCTCCTCCTCAGTGAGTGCCGTCTGTGCGGATGTGTGTGCGTGTGTGAATTGTGTCCGGGCCCGTTTCTTCGAAGATACTTAACCGAATGGCTTCAAATTTGGGGTATCCAAATTTATCAAAATGTTACATTAGACGATTCAAGCGTGTGATGATTGCTTAAGTGATTTGGGAGTTATCGCCCTTTTGAGACAAGTTGGTTGTCTTTCGTGTACAGGCGTAATATTTATTTAAATCACTCAATTTTTTTGGCAGTAGATAGCTTGAATACGGACTCTGAATTGATTCACTACTAGAAAATGGTCGCTCTTATAGTTTTCATGTAAACCGAGCCTGAGTTGACATTGCATGTGAACCCAGTTCAGATGCCTATTTCTCCGAAAATACTAAACCGATCGATTTCAAATTTGGGGTTTCTAAATGAATCAAGATTGTTGAATAGAAGGCCCGATCCAGGTACGATTGCACACATGATTTGCGAGTTATCGCCCTTTTCAAAAAAAGTGGCTTTCTGGCGTTTAAAGGCGTAATATTTACCTAAACCACTCCATTTTTGGGACATAGATAGCATGAATACGGACTCTCAACTGAGTGAATTTTGGAGGTTGTCGCTTTTATACTTTTGGCGTAAGCCGTACCTGATGAAAGTGCTGGTGAACACACTTTAGATCTCAAAATCGCTCCTACTATACATAGATAATGAGCCTGGGGTGCCATAAAAAATATACAAAAAAAATTAGAAAAATTCACTGCAGCCGTTGTCGTCAGTTGACTCGAAAATTTGTACTCGAAGCACATTTCCTTTACACAAGCCACACGCCTCACAAACATCGCAGAAAAGGCACACGCGCACTGACGCAAAACTGTATCAGCGTCAGTTTGCCGACGTCATGTTTGATTGACGTGGGGGTGTGTCGTCACTTTTCGGAAGTTCTCTATTTGTAGACGGGGAAAGCGGGAGTTTCATTGATGTAGTGAGCTTTGTTTTTCCCACTGACTCTCACTCAATAGCATAGTAGAGTGAGAGAACACCACATAGGTCTCAATGGAGCACATGCACAAACGCGGCTCGCGCAAGTCTGCGTGCGTGCGTGCGCGCGCGCGTATGTCTGTGTGTGTCTGTGTGCGCGCGCGCGCAGCAGACATAACACATAGTGAAAAAACGTTCGCCGCGCAGACTTGTCTGTTAAACACATTGAGCCGGTATAAATTCGATCTTTACACTGCGCAGCAGCAACACTTCAATTTTCATGGGGCTGCTTTCATTGCAAGAATTGTATCCGAGTCAAAGTTATTACGTCAAATGTATTATGCGTCATCCCAATGAGGAAAACGTCATAGATTTCAAAGAAAACAACTTGACGTCTCTCTTCCAAAACCAAGATTGGTCTGACAAGCCCGGTCAGTTGTTTCCATTGAGAGAGAGAGAGAGAGAGAGAGAGAGAGAGAGAGTGTGTAGTGTGTGTGTGTGTGTGTGTGTGTGTGTGTGTGTGTCCTCCCGTATACATGGCATTACAAAAGAACGACCGTGACGACAGCAGGTGATTAAATGGAAACAACATATTGGGCTGGTCAGTGGCCATCTTGTTTCTTTTTTAGTTTTTTTTCCCCTGCTTATTTTTGAGTAAAAGAAATTGAACGTGACATTAGATATGCAACACAAAGCATAAGCAGCGAGGAAATATTGCTGAATGCTGAACCCTGTTCATCAAAAACAGGATTGTTGTAACTGTGATCAGCAAGACAACTGCTTCTAGCATGTGAGAACAGGCGCTTGAAGCCATTGAGCTTATGTGGAGTCAGACTTCAGGGAAGAGTTATGTCCTTTAGGCATGAAGACAGGCCATAGGGATGTAACTCCTCCTGAGAGCAAGATGAGGGAGGTAATTGTAACTGCTAAGAATACCATAGTAACCGCCAAAACACAGGTTATTTGTGTACACTAAAGTTTCAAGATTTCATGTATCTTTGGAGGAAAAATATTGAAATGTGGAATGAGGGTTTTTTGGGGGTTTTTTTTTGGCTTTTTTTAAACTATCAGTCTCTCTCTCCCTCTCAAACACACACACACACACACAGAGTTATCAAGTCACATATATCACATGAAACAGAACTTAATTCATCACAACTTGTACCACAAAATATTTACAGTATTTACAGTATTTATAGCTCAGTGTATCACATGTACATCGAAACAGCCAATGTCCTGGCAAAAAAATACGAAAAAAAAAAATATATATAATACATCTATCAACCCACAAACACAAAACCTGTCCGTCTGTCTGACATTTCAACCAAAATATTAACGCCCCAGAACCTTTGAGATGCTGTTGTAAGTGCCAGTGAAATGCACTGTGGTATTGCAAAGCAAGCACACACATACGATCACCCGCAAAATGAACTTGTCTCTTCATCCTCTCTTCCATGAAACCTTCAATTCAATCATAATCGGTACGGTCGGTTTTGACGTTTGGGAGTACTCCACCACCATACAGGTGATAACAAAGTTGGTGCAATGAGGAAAAAGCCAGCACAAATATTTGGCTCCCAGGCAGGATTTGAACACATGAACCAAGCACTTAAAGTCCAACGTTCCACCATTTGATTATCACACCTCCCCACCCCCCCCCCCCCCCCCACCCCAACACCCCCAATGAAAACTACTGAAATACCAAACCAATAATAATAATAATGAGTACTGTATAGGCGCTTTACCCAATTTCGTGAATCGGCTCAAAGCGCCGCGAACTGAACCCAAAACGCACGCTCACGTGAATCACACGCATTCTCTCACACACTGGACATAAACACATTACAATCACGTGGTGTGAAGGGTCAGCTCAGCTATTTAAATTTCGGAATCTAGAATCGCATTTATTTTTCAAATTTGGTGGGCTGAACATTTTCCAAAGCAGAGGGGGAAGAAGCCGGAGTACCCGGAGAGAAGCCCGAACGATCGGCCTGAGTGAACGGTGCCACATACGAGAAGGAAAAATTCTTTGCCCTGAGTGGGACTCGAACCCCTGACCTCTCGCATTGGTGACAAGTCTCTTAACCACTAGACCACCGACCGCCCCAATACTAATGAATAACATGTCAACAGGAAATGTATCAAATAATTAAGATTTATCACAAAGATAATCCAGTCTTTGGAATTAAGTAGACAAAATGCCTAGCAGTGCTGCACGAAACGAGAAAACATGCAAATCGAAGACAGAAAAGCCAAGTTTATTTTGCGCCAGTGTATTCAGTGAGTGTACTACCTATTCTGGGACACCCTATGCCAATGCCTTGATTAAATGTGGACAGTGTTGGGTATTCAAAAGCAGAAGCAGGTACCATTTTTGCCAAGCATGTCATGGACATAGCAATGCGACGTCTTCCATCACATGCCTTCCAAGAGTTTAAATATAAATGTATATGTATATATATGCAAAAGATTTTGCTCCTGTTAGATGCTCAAGAGATCTCTTTCATCTCTGTCCTTCTGAACAAACAAAAATGAACAAACACTCACCAACCACTTTAAATTTACAAATAATATTCACAGAGAACAAAGCACATATGCTATGAATGGCCACTGAAAGAATCATACATGAACACAATCTGACAAAATGACAGATTCGGGGGGGGGGGGGGGGGGGGGGGAATCAAGCGCTGGTTATTGCAAGCATCCCTTGCAGCCACATTTGGTAACAAGAAAATAAATACATAAGCTCTCTTACTGCGACGTAAGCATTCTGAAATGAAAAAAATTATGACAGATGTAATCCCTTGTGTGCTGCCGCCAATGGCTACAGTTCCAACAGAACATCCGTATGTCTATTTGAACATGTTTCTACCTCATACTTTTTACCAGTGATCATTTTATGTCCGCGCCTTGCGCCATTGGCGCATAAATAAAAAAAAATGACCCATAAAAATCTTAAGCTGTATAACTTTATAAGTTTCGACACAGTGCGCTCACAGTCTGAAGACTCCCGAACAAAACTCGTCTGCTACCCAGCAACAGATATTGTTATGTAAAATGCCATTGGATGAGACTACAATCAGGTGGTCTGGTCTCCCCAATCAGAAGCAATCGTTCGTCTACCCCAGAGCCTCGTTTTGGAGCGCTTTTCCTACACAAAAAGTTGTGTGCGCGTCGTCGTTTTTCTGTCGAAGCAGCAATGTTTCAGAAGAAGAAAACACCATGCCTCCTAAAAAGAGGAAGTTATTAATTCATCTGTTCGGTTCCGTTTTAGAATGACCCATAAAATTTGGAAATGGCACATAGAAGTTGGTCACAGTGGGCCATTTCACCAATTGATTTTCAACAAAAAATGATCACTGTTTTAACCCTCAAGTGTTCACTCGTCTAGAAATTGCGAGCAGAATTGCAATGGACAATCCCAGCACCACTGCCGCGTGGCAATCAAATAGTTTTTCTTACGGCGATTTGTCAGTGGTGACTATTCATCTAGGCTGAGTGAACGCTGAGGAGTTAATGATGTCTTTGATGAGCATTTCTGCAGCAGCACACAAGGAAAAGGGTTAAGGAAAAGCACCTTCCCATGAAAGCACTCTGATAAGCAATGTTATACTGAACTCATTTAAAGCACTGTTATAAGTAGTCTGCCAACAATTGCAAACGGCCTTATAGTAATCCATAAAACTACATCAGTAATGCAGGCAGAACAAAAAGGCTTAACATATACTGCGTTAGAAACTTGAGCAAGCATCACTATCCACTCTTCGCGATGAACAATACTCTGCATGGGTAAAAAAAGGTCAAGATTAAAACTAAAATGTGAGGTAAAACACAACCGTGTTTACACTTACCCAGGCGGTAGGGTAAAACGTATCTCTCACAAACCACTGGGCAATGCAAAACAAAAGATGGGCATTCGGCTACTGCAAACTGACAACTTCAGGTGAAATAAGGGAAGCTTATGGCACCAAGACAGAGGTATATATCCTATTGCACAGGAGGCTGCTGCCTTCACAAAACCAGTAGTGATAACCTTTCAGACAGAATAAATTTCTCAGTGTTCCAACTCCTCTTTGGGTTTTCAAAAGTACATTTATGATCTGCGCACCCTGCCTAGAATGCACTTATCTTGCCTAGAAATGTAAAATGCACTTCACTGAATTACCACCTTCAATAAAATACCTATGACAGTGGAACTTTCTGCTCTAGTAAAACCAAGTGAAAGCTCAGGTGAACTGAGCAACACTTAGTCTTGTACAGTGTGACATAACCATGTGAATGCCCGAAGCAAAGATGATGATTGTCAGTGTAGCAGCAGTTGCCCACATCAAGTGCACAGTCGTTCCCCTGGTATGACGTTCTCCAGGTGATGCCAAACATGTATAAACATGTATGTATCGAAGCTTCCATGTTCTTGGTTCACATCTTCTGTCATCTCAAATCAAGTGTGCGTAATTCATTGACTCAGACGTACTCCAGGTGGTGCCAATCGATGCTGGAGAAGAAGTTGTGGGCCTTGATCTCCTCAGCCCCCGCGACCCCTGAGCCGAGACGCTCACGAGGGTTGTATCGCAGCAGCTGTGAATCAGTCAAATCAAAATCAGTTGATCGGCGAGTCAAAATATAGGACCGCATATGGTTGATATGTTGCAACTACATTACAATGCCAAAAAGATAATAAATGTAAAATAGAGAGGTGGGTGGTGCTGCACTGCAGCAATGCACTTCCCCTTCAATCTTCTCTTCTGTTTTTTCTTTTTAAAAAAATAATAATGATGCTGTAGTTCTTACCTCCTGAAGCAGGTTGCGTCCCTCATCCGAGACATGACTGGGGATGAAAATGTTGGTGTAAGGTAAGATGCCACCGGGATGACACAGGTGCAGGCTCTGAAACAGTCATAACCCATCTCATAGTCAATAAACAAATACAGATGGCTAGAACTAAAACCACACTGTCACCGAAACAAAGATCCTCACTGAAAGGGAACTTCCACTAGGTAGGGTTTAATGCGAACTACCCCCAACATGAGCAATAAGCAACTCTGAAAGTGAAAAAAAAAAGAAAAGAAAAAAAAGACAGACTGGGTCACACAAATAAGTGACCTCCCTAAAAACAATGTTAATTTAAAGCTCTGTTATCCTTGATTTCCTTTGTACACAGAGTGGGTCTCACGTGACATGAATGCGTTGACTCGTACCACTGACTACCCCCATGTTATGAACAGTTTGCACTGTGTAACTTCATAAACAAGCAAGCTGGCTTACCTTCCCCACCAGCAGTTCATAAAGCAGAGCCCCAAAGCTCCACCAGTCACAAGAGGTGTCCGAGCCGGAAATGGAGCGAACCTCTGAGGACAGGAATGTCAAATACTGTAATACATGTAATGGTGGTGCCCCCTACCAAATCTCTGATGTGCTGCAGATATCACCATATCATTGTGATACCAAGGACACCAACAGTTGGCTTACACAAAAGAAGTTGTGTGTTGGAATCTGTTTATATTTTCATGGTTTGTTTCTCTGTTGTTGTTTGTGGGGGGTGTGTGTGTGTGTGTGTGTGTGTGTGTGTGTGTGTGTGTGTGTGTGTGTGTGTGTGTGTATGTGTGTGTGTGTGTGTGTGTGTGTGTGTGTATGTGTGTGTGTGTGTGTGTGTGTGTGTGTGTGTGTGTGTGTGTGTGTGTGTGTGTGTGTGTGTGTGTGTGTGTGTGTGTGTGTGTGTGTGTGTGCGCGCGTGCGTGCGTGTGTGCAAGCACACCAACAGTTAGCTTACACTTCACAAAAGAAGTTGTGTGTTGGAATCTTTTTATATTGTCATTGTTTGTTTCTCTGTTGTTGTTTGTGGGGTGTGTGTGTGTGTGTGTGTGTGTGTGTTTTATATTAACTGCTTTGTTGTGTACTGGGAAGTTTGAAATGTAACAAAACAGGCTGAACAAAATGAATCATTAAAAACAGGCCGTTCACTTGCTGAGTACATGTATATGTTCTGCATGTGTCTGAAGACAATTTTCTGTTTCAAACTGTATTTTTAAAACAGACAATAAAGTATTTTTGAATTTTTTTAAAATTTTGAATTGAATCTGCACCTTCAAAAAATATGGCCTTTAGTAACAGCAAAACTCTCCCGGTCTTTCATCAAAACAAATGCTCAGTTTGGGTTTAGAAGCCGTCTCAGATGGCAATCATTGGTTCTAACCACTAAAGTACAGTGCAGGGCAAGCATGTAAAAGTCGGGGTTAGGGAGTTTGGCCCCGGGTTAGAGTCTAACCTTGGACTAAACTAGCTCTAGGGTTAAATTTTCTGGGGGGGGGGGGGGGGGGGGGGGGGGGGTGTTGTTTTAAATCAGGAAGCGGGTCCCATTCCAGCAAGGTGCCTATGCCATTTCAGAGAGATTTTTGTCTTTCTTTCTTTGCTTCCTTTTTTTATTTAATTTTGTTTTGGGGTTTCTTTTGGCCTCGTCAGGGTTAGGCCCGTAGTCGTAGATAAATTAACTCGAGTTTTACATACAGGCCCAGAAGACTGGACGCATCATACTCACCAGGGGCGACATACATCTGCTCCACAGCGTTCCAGTCCAGCTCCTTCTCGGCCTGCCCCACCTGGCAGAAATATGTGAGGAAGATGTGGCCACCCTCACCTAGCAGCACGTTGTCTGGCTTCAAATCTCTGCAAAACACACCCAATAAACTGTAACTCTGACAACAACCACAAAAAATCCGAGAGCTTTTACACTCCTTACATGGAGGACAACAAAGACGATGCAGCAGAAGATCCAGACATTTTTCAACACTTGTCTGAGGAGCATCTTCAACATCCGATGGCCAGAGAAGATCCGAAACGAAGAGCTGTGGGAGCGAGCGGGACAGGAACCAGTGGCCAAGCAGATCCTGCGGAGGAAGTGGGGCTGGATTGGACACACCCTCAGGAAGCCAGCATCCAGCACCACACGCCAAGCCCTGACGTGGAACCCGCAGGGGAAAAGGAAGAGAGGCCAGCCTCGCGACACCTGGAGGCGGGACACTGAGGCAGAGCTATGTAAGCAGGGGACCAACTGGACTGGAGTGGCGAAAGTAGCCCAGAACAGAGTGTGATGGCGAAGGGTCGTCGATGGTCTATGCTCCACTTGGAGCCATGGGCCTAAGTAAGTAAGTTTTACATTCCTTCAAGAAAATAAGCATGCATAGATCTGTGAATAATTCAAGATTTTTTTTTTTCAGAGAAAGTTTACTAAAAACAAAATAAATCTTCAGAGTCTAAAGTAATTTTATTTTTCTTTCAAAACTTGCGTATTGGTGTTCAGGAGGTCGTTGTTTAAGCCTGGTAGTGCTGAGCCAAGAATATTCCGAACTACCTCTACACCTTTCTCTGCATAACTCCTAACTGTCCACACACAAATCACATCCTGAATCAAAATCGTCACAACACAAGACAGCACTAGACAGCACTATTATGCAACCTCGAGGCCAGCAGTCTGCCCGAGAGACACCGCAACATGCCGTCATGTTGCATCATACTCCGGCGAGTGGTCAACCCTAGCCAGACAGCTCAGCAATTTCGCACCCTCTTGTGAATACCGCGGTCACTCCTAGTTGGGGTATTGGCCACATAATAGCTAATGGTCACTCCTAGTTGGGGTATTGGCCACATAATAGCTAACGGCACACTCAGTCGGGCCCCTTTACAACTTGTCCCAAGCACTTCCCACTGGCGTGAGGGCGGTAGACAACAACAGACAAGTCCCGTTACAACAAGCATGACACAGAAACTTCACTAGAGCTATCAGCACTTGTTTGAATGGGCTCAAAGTGGTGTCTCAATTCTTGCAATAGTACGAATAACACTTTCACTTACTAGGTAAGAGCACAAAACCACTCTAGTGTGTTCTGGGCCTGCATTTTAGTCGAGGTTAGGGAGTTTAGCCCCGGGTTAGAGTCTAACCTCGAACTAAACTAGCACTAGGGTTAAATTTTCTTTCTTTTTTTTTTGTTTTAAATCAGGAAGCGGGTCCATTCCAGCAAGGTGCCTATGCCGTTATAGAAGGATTTTTTCGTCTTTCTTTCCTCGCTTCCTTTTTAATTTAATTCTGTTTTGGGGTTTCTTTTGTCCTAGTCTGGGTTAGGCCCGTAGACGTGGGTTAAATTAACCTTGAGTTTTACATACAGGCCCAGAACTTGTCCCACATTCTTCTGAAACTCATACCTGTGGTGTTACACCAAAATTCCATGACGTTGACACAGTAAACGTACATACCTGCAGATGATGCCAAGGGCGTGCAGCCTGGACAATGCGATGACCAGCTCCGCCGCCCACCGCCGCACGACCGCTTCTGGCAGGACCACATGCTCAGGGGTCTCGTGGTCGAGCTGCTCAAACAGGTCTGAGATGGCACGGGCACGATG
Source organism: Batillaria attramentaria (assembly GCA_018292915.2). Taxonomy (NCBI): domain Eukaryota; kingdom Metazoa; phylum Mollusca; class Gastropoda; family Batillariidae; genus Batillaria; species Batillaria attramentaria. Next base: position 1,473,948 of record JACVVK020000005.1, on the reverse strand, counting down.
GCGGGTGGGAGACTTGAGGTCATATTCAAATGAGGCAGACCGCGCCATGTCCCCGGATGTAGTCCTGCCAAACGAGACTTTCCGTGGAGTGGCAGTGGTGGTGAGCGAGTGGGTAGAAGCCGTTGACGTAGTCCCTTTTCTGACCGCGTTCAATACGCTGTTTGAGGGGTCACCATCTCTGGAGTTATTCCAAACATCAGCAGCTGGTAGTCCTGATTCCACAAATGCGTCTGTATCAGCAGAGGGCTCAACTTCAGTTTCCTCTGAAACCTGCACACCTGAACTGCCCTGCACTATTTCTGACACATCACGCAAAGCAGGGCCATCTTCCTTATCACAAGCTTGCTTGACCGATCCATTAGGAACAGGCACACCTGGTAACTGCTTAACATCTCTACCATCCAAATCACTTCCGCATGCAACATGACTCTCACTCACGTCAACAGAATCACTATCGTCAGAGTGCGCGTGCGTATCGTAAATACTGATTTCCTCAGTGTCATCAGTGCAAGTTGTGGAACACTCCTTTCTGCTCGTGTCCTCCGTGGTCTGCGACTCCGAGTCTCCTGATGCGTTTTCCTCACCCTCCACCTGCGACAGTGTCCGTTCAACAGTTCTCAACAGCTGCCTAGAGTTTTCCAGCATGTCAGTAACATTTTCCACAGGTGACTTTGGCACAAAGGTTACATCACTCGTGGCTGAGAACACTTCATCGGGAATAGTAGAAAGACAAGTACCTGAATGTTGAGGAGAGGTGGGTTGTCCAGACAAGTCAGCCTCAGCCGGAACTTCGCTCGTGGAGAATGTACTGCTGAGGCGCACATTGTCACTGTCAAAACTGTTGATGGAGAAGTTCTCCAGGTTGACTTTGTTCTGTCTCAGCAGGTCGTGGAAGCGATCAGCAGCCTCGTCCGTTTCCCCTAATTCTGGGAACCTGTCCGTGCTCTCCCTGGCGTCCTCTTGGCTGATCGAGCGGTGAAACTCTTCGGAAGACAGACTGGACAGTCGGCGTGCATCTGCGGTGCTGCTTTCACCAAGAATACTGTCTTCTCGTGGTCTCGAGAAATTTTCATCACCTGCATCGACTGCTGACAGTGATCTGGGGTCAGTGATGCTGGTGTCGTCTAGCAAGCTGTCTTTTTTCAGCAGGCTGTCCTTTTCTTCCGGCATGGGCGTTCTGTGTGCTGTCCCTGATGTGTCACCGTTGTCAGAATCCGGCGATTTAAGCTTGGCTTGCAGATCAGAAAACCTGATGCCCGTTGTCGGCAGCACACGTTTTGCCACCAAGTCCCCACCCCTCTTCTCCGTCAGCGTTCTGGAGTCGGCTTCTTTCGACATTATTGTATCAACTACAGCGTTGGCATCCTGATGCATCTTCTGCCCCATGTAGACATTGCCTTTGGCACTGAACCCGTCCACCAGATTGTGGCCGTCCCCAGCAGCGTTGGTTCCGGAGGAAGACTGTTGGAGGTAGGCAGCGATGTAGGACCAAAGTCGGCCGCCACTGGCGTACTGCAGCAGGAGGTAGATGGCGTAGTCGGTCTCAAAGAACTTCTGAAGGTTGACCATGTATGGGCATGTGGTGGGGAGGATGCTTCGCTGGCTGTTATCAGCAGTGATGGTGCCTGCTGCCATTTTTGGTATGGTCTGAGAAGAAGATAACAGATGTAAAAATGTATTGGTACCGGCCCCCGTAGTGTAGTGGTTAGCACTTCGGACCATGGACCGGGAGACCCGGGTTCGAATCCCAGCCGAGGCAAGCGGGATTTTTCCTACCTAGGTCGGCTCCTACCCAGAGCGGGTGTGCTATGGGCCCAATGGGGAGGCTGTTGCCACACAGCCGAGATTCACCCACTTCACGGGTGCGACTTTGGGGGTGCTTCCCTTAGTATGACATGTCTTATGATGTGGATGATTACACGGCCGGCACCGCAGGTGCCGTAGTTCCCGGGCCTGGTGAACGCCGGGATATTTATGACAGGGAGCGTGGAATGCGGCCCTGTCCCGCAGTCCCAAACCACACGGACCTCCATAGCATCATCTTACCATCATCCTCATCTCCATCATCATGCATAATAAAAAAATTGCCCCAGCCTTCGAGCCCTCCGTGGATTCCACCCATGACCTGGGAGGAACACCACTGGAGTTGGCAAAAAGAGTTGGGGCAGAAAAAAAAAAAAAAAAAAAATGTATTGGTTGAAAAGTGGTTCTAATTATACATCAGTGTCCTGTGTTAGCGTACATGTATGTCTGGAGTCTTAATAATAATAATAATAATAAATGGTATTTCTAGGGCGCATTTCTTTAAATAAAACTCAATGCGCCTATCACTCACTCACACTCACGCACATCATACAACGATGAACAGACATACACTGGTGAAACTGACTAGTTAAAATAACTGGTGTTAGTAGTTTGTGGCCTCATGCCGCTCAAGCAACAAGGACCAGCATGCGGCTGAGGAAATTACTGATAGGCTTTGCGGAAGAGGAACGTTTTCAGACTGCTCTTGAAAACAGACAGCGTGGGCGCATTTCTCAGATCTGAAGGCAAAGGGTTCCAAACGGCAGGAGCGGCAAAACTGAAAGAGCGCTCATCTTATAAAAAATATAAAAAATAAAAACTTTGGCTATTTCTTGGGGAAGTTTTAATGCCCCACCTTGATGACATATGTTTCGTCGGTGGATCTGTCCAACACCAGGATGACCTTGTCAATAGCTCCCAGTACTTGGTAGTGCCGCAAGTCCCGTACGGAGCCACGGATGAAGGCAAACGACGGATCGAGTTCCAGGGACGGCGATACATAGCTGTCGGCCTGAAAGAAACCAGAAGAATTCAAGATCTTGATTTCCTCCTTCCCGAAATCTGGAACGCAAGTGCAAACTCTAGTGCAAATGTTCAGGTCGTCTTCATTCCAACATGGGGGTGAGCATTACTGAATGGCTGATACAGCTCTCAAGGTGAAGTGCACGTCTGATCCCAGGCTTAACTGTGATTTGTGGTACATGTGTACCAGTTTTTTTCGGGGTCCCCAGGATGCTGATGGCGGGATTCCTGACTTCCCTGCCATGGGACAATTCGAAAATTAAGGGAATGGATTAAAAACATGTCTGCCTTTAGCCTACAGTGTGCTGGCATAATACCACAACTAGATTGTGGGGGTCAAGTGCAGTATTAATTTGAAGGGCCCTGTCTGGCAAGTGCGCTAGTTTGTAATGATTTTCCTGGTCATGAAAAAAGTGTGATTTTCCTGATTTTTGTATTTGTACTTGTAGGGCAAGGTGCATGCCAGGGGTTGCAACAGTAGGCAAGCTGTCAGTGAAGCTGGGACTTCTTGGTACAAGACAGGCACCGGTGACGTGAGTGGATTCCAGTAAAGTGGCTTTCCAGCCTGAACAGAAAGTTGACTTGCATTACTCCAGTGAGGGCTGAGCGAAAAGGAGACATTAGAATTTTTTTAACCCTGGCAGGGTTGCACATTTTCCACAGCTTCTATAGGACAAAGTGTCCTGGAAACAGCAAAGTGATAGGACACAGTGTCCTGGCCACTTAATGGCAATAAAAATTTTAATAGGACAAATGTCCGCTTGAGGTGGGAAAAATAGGACATTTGAAATTTGTATAGGTCAATGTCCTGGGACCGACTTAAATGTGCAACCCTGCCCTGGTCTTGTGCTTATTTGTCTGATGCTGAAAAAGCCATAGTCATAGAGGTAGCCTGGAATATTTCAGTCTCAGCACTACCAGGGTTAAACTTCTGTCAGGTGTGTGCTCCTAAATGGTCTGTGCATGGTCATTTTTATTTCTAGATTGAAGCTTTTTTTTGGGGGGGGTGACCACAGTGCCTGAGGCTAATAGGCATTTGGACATTTCTTCCATTTGTCTGGAACCTGTGCTGGAGAGGGTGGGTGGGTGGGTGTTTGGGGGTTTAACGTCCTTTTCCACCACATAGGGTGATATCAAAGACGGGACGACGATGAAAAAGCCAGCACAAATATTTGGCCCCAGGCGGGATCGAACTCACGACCCGAGCATTAGAAGTCCAACGCTTAACCATTTCGACCACCCCGGCTCCCCCTGTGCTGGAGAAGCAAAGAACTGAAGTAGTCTGCACACCAGGTGCCACTTATAAATGTCAAGAGACATGGATCAGGTGATGTTGAGAAGGATAATATTAATAACCTGGAAAACAGTTTGGCACAGTGCTCTTTTACTTCATGATTTCCATCAAGTCTGCAGAAAGAATTAAACTCACTGCCCAGCGTCGCTCGTCGAGGTTTTCTGCAGCCAGATGATGATTGTACAAGTCCTCCGCTTTCATCAGGTACTGAGCTGTTTTCCGCCTGACTGCATCCCGTCGCGCTTTGTTGGTGTCGCCCTGCACCCCTTGCAGCAGGATTCCCACCCCTGTCTTGTAGTAGTTGAACGCCATCTGGTACTGGCCTGAGGCCTCACTGTTCTGCGCTAGACAGATCTGGCCGGCAGCCAGGTAGATGTAGTCCTCCTTGCCACCAAGGTCCATGGTGGAGACACTGGTCATGGTCGGTGAGCGCAGTCGACGCTTTGAAGGACTGAGGGAGGGGCTCCTGGGAGCTTTGGTGGGGGAGAGGGGGGTAGAGGTACCTTGAGGAACGGACAAGGAGGGTGAGGAGGACGGGGTCACCTTTAGGCTGTTGGCGTCGCGCAGAGAAGATGACCTCCTGCAATTTATCGATTCAGACTTGTGCGACTATGTCATGTGTAAATTAAGAGAGCTGACAAGATTATCTTTCACTCCCTTCAAAAACTAAGGCAATTCTACAAACAATTTAATCACAAGCATGGAATGAGTTACCAGATCATGTAAAGCGCTGCGATTCACTCAGCTCCTTTCAACGTTTCTTATCTCAAAAAGATCCAATCGTCCCTCCTTATTACTACTTAGGCCACAGACCAATTCAGAGTGTCCGCTGCAAATTGAGACTCGTATGAGTGACCTGGATGACCATCTTTTTAAGAGACATAAATTTGTCTGACGACCGTTTTTGTGCAAGACGATGACACATCCCATTACTTAATAAAGTGCCCCCTGTTTCATCATGCACGTAGCTTTACAATAGCTTTACTACCGTATGACTTCAACATCGATATTCCTCTTGAGAGGAGGCCCCACCCAATCTCTATGTATCAAAATACAAACCTTCTCCAAACAGTACAACAGTTTATTGACTAAATCGGGTCGCTTCGCCATTTAAATTTCTAAACCTGTGTCCACACAGACGGGCTGTTGCCACCACCACAAAGTTTGATATGCTCTTTCTTCTTCCTGCTCTTTTTCTTCTTTTTATTTTTTTACGTCTGTACATTTCAATCCACTTTTTCCACGCCAACTTCTCCGCCATGCTTTCGTGTGAACTGGCTCAGATGAGCACGTACATAATTTTTTTTACTTGTTGTGCTCTCTTACAATGTAATACTGTTTACTGCTTGACGGTGATCCTTCAATGAATAAAACTGTTTGATCCAAATAAATAAAATCTCCTTTCTGAACAAGCACTTATCCATATATTTACATCAATTTTTCATCAATGTCCATGTCTGGTGTTTTTTTGCTGCTCTTTTTATATCATAATTAACAAGCTAAATTAGCAAGCAAGATAGTTAAATCAAATTCAGTAAAATGCTGGAATGCCGGGTGATAGAAGGGCATCTGAACACAAGTGTGGGTATTATTTCACTAACGCCAAGGCAAATAATCTTTGAACAAGCATGTTGACCAATACTGTCCAGCCAAATTAAAGAGGAAGATGATCTTTTCAAAAGCACAGGACAATTTCACTTACCCTGCTGTGTGAGAGGGTGTTGACAAAGCGCTGGAGGCAGAACTGATACTTTGGCTGCGTGTGGAGCCGTGGCTTGAGAGGTCAATGTCGCCTCTCCCACACAACACTTTCTGCTCCATCGACTCCGTCAATCCTCGCAGGTCGACTGGCACAAAGTTCTCGTCACCAGCCCCTGTCTCCACAAATGACCCAGCTGGCGTTTTCCATACGTCAAAGGCTTGTCCTGAATCCTGCAAGGCTGTGCCAGCACTGGACAGCTGCGCAGATGAAGAATCGTTACCAGGAACATTTACGAGACTATCACTGCCCACGAAACTTCCAAAACTCATACCCACAGCATCAGTATCTGATGCCGCAGTGGCACCATCTTCCATGCTGGCACACGTTGATATCGCTTCCATCAACCAGCTGTTGCTTCTTGTCATCCCAGACTCCTCGCTCACATCAACGGACACGGCGGGAGATTTGCCGTCCGAGATGAGGGGGTCAAAAGCGGCAAGGTCGGTGTCCGGAAGGGAAGAACTAAGAATGGAGTCCATGTCACCGGTGTCCGTGTCATCTTCTCCTGTGGATGAGTCTAAACTGATGGAGTCCGGCACCTGTGGAAATTTCCACGTCCCTTCCAGAGGTTTGGGCCTGAAACAGCCAGAGAGGTGAAAGGAAAATCCCTAAAGGGCAAGGTCGCAAAAGTGTGTAAGAAACCGTCTGCAACAGATGAACCTTGTTAACAAAAAGCGATTACATAAAATTTACATGCTGATATGGCTTGTCTGTCTGCCTCTCTCACACACCCACGCACCCAAGTATGCATGCACTCACCCATTTACCCACTCACACCAACACACACCAACACACACCAACAATTTTCATATGCAATGAACTTACACAGAAACTTCAAGCGATTGCTGGAGACTTGATTCTCCGCCATCGCTTTGGCTCACGCTGTCTGACCCGCTCTCCGGACAGCTCACCCCTGTCCCCATGCTGCCAGGGCTGGGCTGCCTCTGGGGTGGGGCCTGGGTGGGCACCAGGTCAGGGGGAGGGTGTCCATCCCCCAAGGGCGGCCAGCTGCTCAAGATATCCAGTCCTGCTCCTTTGCGATCAGCTCCTACGTGTTCCGGTGACAGCAACGTGGGCACCGAGGACTCCACCTGACCGTCCTGTTGCACCAGAAACAACAGGTTCAAAAGGAAACTTTAAAAAAAAAATTTAAAAAACCAAGTCTAAACACAACTCTGAAAACAAGAGAGGAATCGCGAAACAATGTGAGAAACCCTTCGCGCTAATTATTACTGGACCAATTCAAATTTTGATTCAAGAAACGGAAAGTGAAATCTAAAAATGTTAGGGAGAGATAAAAATTCTTTGTCTGCTGAACAGTCAGCATGAGGAAAAAGAACCCTATCTGAATTACACCCTTAGTTACTTTGGTTGCCCCTACATATGATATAGTGATACACGTACAGTGTCAGATTGAAAACTTGAAAGTGTTTTGAGGGGATTCAAGGCTACAAACTCTTTTGTCCAGCTGGTACTAACTCTCTGTTGTTGCCAGGCTGGCAGTCCTGCAGAAAGAAAGACACTGCTAGCACACACAACAGCGAGGAAATGGAGAAAGTACTGCTACTGCTGGTAAGCAGAATGTACTCACAGACAAGAAGCGAGCTAGCAGCTGTGACTTGTACAGATGAGGCTGTGTGCCAATGAAGTTCAGCAAAGCCAGGGCGCTCTGTCGACGCTCCTCTATCACTGTGTCATCAAATCGACCTGCGAGAATATGGGGTGGTTTTACAGGAGTTGCTTCCCCTAGTTTCAGAGAGCTCCATTGTACATGTGCTTTACCTAACCATAAGTTCAGCAAGTGGACAGATTTCACAGTAACTCCATGATGAGCTGGACCTGAGCTCTGAGCACAAACTACTCACAAATCCACAACATGCACACATAAATGATCTAATATTTAAATACAAATAAACAGAATCATAACCAAAAGCTGGTCACAAGTGACAGATTGAGTTCCCCTGTACAGAACCCTCATGACGGAATTTTCTTAGCGGTGCACAATTGCATTTAAGTGGGAACAGCCTTGGGACAGTCACTCATGCCATAGGGGTGGGGTGGGTGTTTAAGGGTTTAACATCTTCTTCCACCACACACAGGTGATATCTAAGACGTGGCAATGAGAAAAAGACCAGCACAAATATTTGGCCCCAGCCGGGAATCGAACGCACGGCCCGAACATTGAAAGACCAACGCTCTATCGTATGGCTATCCCAGCTCCTGTGTGCATTAGGGAATAGCCTACCACACCATCATTACCAAGTTTCCTAATGGTAAGCAGTAAGAGCTCTTTTGTCTACAACAATGGCTCAACCATTAACTCACACTTCTTTTCATAAGCAGCTCCCAAGGAGCCTCAGAAATAATTACATTCAAATGGTTTCTCACCCGTATGAATACACATGTGCAAAATGGACATTTTTACCACTTGACTTTATTTTCAGATTTATAAAAGCAAGGGGTGTGTGCAGCTGCGCAGGTGCACAAATGAAAACAGCGAAAAGAGCCAAACAACCACATCATTATTGTTAAAAGAATACTTTCTTATACTGACCCTAATGTTTTCTCTTGTAACTTTGATGACATAATTATAGCACAGTGCTGAGCTAGACACTGTTTGGATGATGTAATCAGGGAGGTTTTACAGGAGTTGCTTCCCTTAGACTAGTTGCATGTACTAACTTCAGCCTGCACTGCACTGTACTTCAACATAACAGTCATTGTCCAAGCTGAAGTCAGCAAGTACAATTGGATTTCACAATACAGTAGCATTATGGGGGGAAGTTAACCCGACCTTTGTTGCTGTTGACGGTGTTCCTGGGTCAGGGTCATCCTCTTGGATGAGAGGATTATGTATGTGACCTGTTTTTAATTGCCTTGCGACATGAGCAGCCACATTCCATCTTCAGAGGACTTTACACCTCTGTTGCCAGAGAGTGGTGTTTGTTAGGATAGTTACTTTATAAATTATGGTGATCAGACAAACAGATGCTCACTGTTCAACTAGATATATACGCTGAGAAGCATCAAACCTTTATTAGACAACTGTGGGTCATCCAAGGGTGGGTGGGTGGGTGTTTGGGGGTTTAACGTCCTTTTCCACCACATAGGGCGATATCAAAGACAGGGCAACGATGAAAAAGCCAGCACAAATATGTGACCCCAGCCGGGATCCAGTTAACCAAGGGACTGGGTCAAAATAGCCTAATTGGACAGTTGGCCGGCTTATACAGGGTGCAATATTCAGACAGAAAACGTGCCTAACCTTTCAAAGCTACATCCTACTTGTGATCAGACAGGTCTAGCCTGCAGAATGACCAACCCAATAAAACACACGCATGTGATTTTCATCTCTGTCCGAGTACTGTTTTACTTCAGTCACTAATGAAATAAGAAAGTGCTGATTTTTCGTGTCTTGAGCTCTGATGGGAGACATTATAGTATTTATACTGGGGGCCTAAGCATGTGAAAACAGCAGCCACTACAACTACAAACTCACACTCACTCAGCTGACCGCTTACTATTCACATCGTACTGATTGTAAAGCAATCAGAGACGTGCATATACTCCCCCCCCCCCTCCCCACAACCCTTCCACTCGGACCCTTGGCTATTTACACTGGTCATGGTTGGTGAGTGCAGTGTAATTTAAATTTAGCTGGGGAGAAACATGTCAGTGACCACCATGGCAAACCTCTGTCAAGTATGGATTGACAAACAGTTAACAGACTGGACACCGCAGATCTATGCTATTTGAGAAAACAGCCAGGGTGTGAAGACGGCCAAAACACCACAAAGTGATTGTTTTGTATATATATATGGTGACAGGCTGGTTGAGTCTGCCATTACGGGTGGTAGGGCCACAGTTGATATGTTTTACAAAAGCGCCATTTGCTCACCATAGTGTACTTGTAAATATTGCAAGAGTTGAATGGTCCAAATGTCAAGGTACATTTGCACCCCCTCTTGCGCAGCGAGTATAGAATCGCCCCTCCTAGTGCCAGTGGTCAACTGGAGTACATTTGTCCCCTCCAACAGGCAAACTACACCAACTGAGTGGAAATAGCCCACTGACTCACCGAAGACTTTTGGCTTAGCGAATACAGGAAATGTGTCGCGGCGGTGGAGAGCTCTATGTAGGTTCATCATAGACTTGTACAAATTCTTGAAGTCATTATAGCGCTTCCACGTCACAACCTGTCAGGTACAGAAAACATTACAATTATGCTAGTCAAGCATATTATATAGAAAAATATGTTGTGACTTTATTTTTTATAATTATATGATAATGTCATGATCATTATACAGGCCTTCGGAATTACAAAATGTGCACTGAGTACGCATGCATCAAAACCGAAAGTCTCGACAAACCTTTAGCTGCGAAATAGTCCTTGTTGCTTGCGTGGCGTAAAGCCCTAAATAACTAACTCTACAAACCTCCCTGAAACCTCTTCACATTTAGTAGAGACAACAAAGGGCAGTAGTCCCAACATCTCCTGCGTGGAAAGGTCAAAATTTGGAATTTGAAAGGCCCCTATTGTCATGCATTATCAAAAGCAAACATGGCTTTGCATGTAGAGATCACTCACCACTGTAAGACTCTCTGGCTGGTCAATGGCAAAAAACTGAAACAGAAAGGAAACAATCCATAATCTGTTGGTTCATCACTTTTGCTACTGGTAGAACTTTACTGTTTTGTCATTCCTCAAATGTTTTTAATTTCATTAGGTAATAGATTTTGTGGCCGTTTATTAGAATGGGCTGGGGGTGTGCCACTACAGAACTGCCAAAACACAAGCTTACTTTATTGACGTAAATAAGCTATTTCTGCACTCTCAAATTCACGACGTTCCTCCCACCCCCACCCCACCCCCTCACACACACACACTGACACACCAAATGCATACCAGGGCCACTGCTGCATGTGCCAATCAACGATCTACATAAGAAACTTACCCTGCAAGTGACCTTATAAATCGTGAATCCTTTGGGATGCAGACGTGGATCAGCGACATCGAAGTTCCAGATTTTATCGTGAAGTGACAGTTTCAAGTCGCTTGCAGTCTGGCCTGCTGTTGCTGTTCCTGCCGACTTTGACATGTTTCCTGCTTCGGTTCAGCAATATCAGAGGAAACAATGGGAACTAGCTTACGGTGACGGAAGCATCATTCGCTGCCGAATATTCTACTGCTAAAACAGTTCATAGTTCAGTCAATACTGTTTCTTGTCAGGAATTTTCAATCTGTAGTGTTTTCGCCACCCCAACCTCGCACCGCATCATTATCCGACATTTCCGTCTCCGTTTCGTGAAGAGTTCCATTTCCGTAAACTAAAGACCGTGATCAACAAATCACACATAGAGTCAGAGGGGGAGAACAAAATGGGCTTGCTGACGATTTTGAAGAAGATGAAGCAGAAAGAAAAAGAAGTCAGGCTGCTGATGCTGTATCCTTGACGTGTAAGATAGCTGTTCTTGTGAAATGGTTTTAATTAGGCCGTTATTAGTCTTTGACGTAGACCGGCGTGGACGACATGGCCACAGTTTTTGTCAGTGCAGTAACTTAGGCGACGAGATAAATCAATGAACGACCGATGAGCAGAGTTGTAGTCAACATGTGCAGGCCGCCTTGATTATAACGTTCATGTATCTGCGTGCAGCAGAGACATGTATGCGTGTCTCAGAAACTTGATCTTACTTACACTACACTAGTCAAGTACAGTTTGACATGTGACTCATCAGAGCAATTTCTATTTAGAACCCATACATGCGTACAGCACAACAGCTAAACCTTTCATTACACTTAAAATACTAACACCTTGTAGACCCTGCAGATATTATCATGAAAACGACCTGTTTGGCAGAGAATGTTAACGTTTATATCAGTTGGACCATGACACTGACTAATACTAATAGTGATAATAAGGAAAGAGCATACTTTTTTCTGATCTGTAGCATACATTTCATTCACCCTGAAGGTTGTGATGACAAAATCAGCAATGACTGTGCCAACAACATTAATGTTGACACTAACAGCAGACAATGCAGCAGCATTACTGATTAGGTTCAAGGGCATCAAATTTTAAATGACATACATGTACTGGGATTACATTTTTACAAATGGATCATTGTGATAGTCCTTAACTTTTTGATAGTGGCCTGGATAATGCCGGCAAGACAACCATATTGAAAAAATTCAATGGTGAAGACATTGACACTATCTCACCAACACTTGGTTTCAACATAAAGACACTGGAACACAGAGGGTATGTTACCATTTTTCTTCTTCATCTTGTGTAAACTTTGTTTAGGCATCAGAGCCAGAGGATCTAAAGAAAGCAGCTGCGATTGAAGTTCGTGTGTGTGTGTGTGTGTGTGTGTCCTTACTTATGTTTGTTTGAGTGGCAGTTTATTGATCAATACATGCCATCAATGCAGAAAAAATATAAAATAATAATAATAATAATAGGTCTTATAATTCGCTAACAGTCTGCTCAGAGAACACTCAGTGCGCTACACACACATTCTCACGCATACATAAAACACTAAGTGTGTGTGTGGGGGGGGGGGGGGGGGGTAGATGATACTACAGATCAAATACATGTAAAATATTTTTACATACACTTTTTCCCTGTGTGCCTTCAGGTTCAAACTGAATGTGTGGGATGTTGGTGGCCAGAAGTCACTACGTTCCTACTGGCGAAATTACTTTGAGAGCACAGATGGGCTGGTTTGGGTCGTTGACAGCGCTGACCGAATGCGGGTAGCAGACTGTGCCCGCGAGCTGCAAGGATTGCTTTTTGAGGAGGTACAGTGTAGACAGACATTAGATGCACACTGACCATCCTGAATTCACTATTGTGCACATCAGGTACACACAGATACTGAACTCAGACCAGGGATGGATTTAACTAGTAATTACCGGTAAAATACTGGTTTGAAAAGGAAAATACTGGTTGGAAAATCAGTAGCCGGTAGAACCTACCGGTTCTTATTTCATTTGACTGGTTTCAAAAATAAAGGAAAAGAGAGAAAAAAAGTCTCTGGGTCAGAGAGAGAGAGAGCCGTGCCGAGATGTAGTAGTGAGTGTATGACGCCTGTCATTTAATTAATTGACAAACACCGTAACAGTTACAGTTAGCAATTAACTTATCACTGCATTCGTCGGCAGATTTTCGGTGGCAAAATTAGTTACTGGTTTCCGTGACTGGCCTACCGGTTCGCGTGCGCGTAGGTTTGTTTACTGTGACGTCGTACCGGTTTGGAAAATGCCTAGCACGATCACTGTCAGACACTGGACTGTAGTACGTGATGTGTTTGTCACAGATAAGATCTCTTGTACCACAGACTAATCTGATGCCTGTTAATGTTATAAATTATTATTATTACCATTTTTCAGAGGCTGGCTGGAGCAACGGTTTTGGTATTTGCCAACAAACAGGATCTGCCAGGTGCACTCTCTTCAGCTGAAATCAGACAGGTGAGCAGACAGATTTTTCATCAAAAAAGTACAGGAACATTTCTGATTTTGATTCTGACATGTACTTTACTGTGCAGTTTGTTGTCAGTTCAATGCGACTGCCCCTCAGAAGTGTAGACAGTGTGCTGGTATGCAGTGGGAACTGGTTCAGTTACAAAACTGGTGATCACAAATTGCCTGCGAGCGAGTCCGTAATTTCGGTTGAGGCAGTTGTTTTCCAGGTTTCCAAGTTCATGTACCACACTGTGCAATTCATTGTCAGTTTACTGTGACTGCCCCAGGAAAATGTAGACACTGGTGGTAAACTGAACCAGAACAGTTTCATGACACAGTACTGGTGATCACAAATTGCCTGTGAGCATACATGTCTATAACTTCAGTTCAGTCAGAACTTTTCCAAAAGCAAGTTAGTGAATGTTTTTAAAATTTTATAAATCCATACATGTGCATCATTTAATCATTTTTTCACATAGAATTAAAGATTTATTATTTACCTTGATGGTGGATTAACTCAGAACACTGTCACTGTCTCCACTGGCTTTCAGCTGTGAAGGATTGTGTAAGAGCGAGTGATCAAGTAGGATGGCTTTTTTTTAAAAACTACTTTATTATCCTTTTTGGGAAATTCGGGATGCCTCCCCCCTGGGGAAGCACGTCGCCGCGGTGCAGCGCCACCCAATACCTATCCTATATTTTTTTACAATTTTGCTGTGGGAGGAAAGCCGGATAACCCGGAGAGAAACCCCCGATGAGCAGCCCGGCAGCCAGGAAAAAACGGTATCACATATATCACGAACTCGACCTGGGCTCGAACCCACGCTTCATCGCCGTGATATTGGTGACGGCCGTTCAGTAGCGCAGCGGCTAAATCCGACGCGCTACCTACTAGACCACCGCTTACCCCAGACCACCGCTCACCCCTTGTAAGTAAATGCACATGGCATGGCGTGCATAACATAAAATGCTTTAACTATTAACTGATAATCGTTCTGATCGCCATGGATTTTGGTACGCACCTTGGCCCTTTCACATTTTGACAACTAGACTTACTGGGATGTCGTACATTTGACCTCTTCCTCCTCAGGCTCTGGACTTGGACAGCATAAAAACACATCACTGGCTCATTCAGGACTGCAGCGCTGTGACAGGAGAACACTTGCTGCAAGGCATCGACTGGTTGATAAATGACATAGCTTCCCGCATTTTCACCATGGATTAGGCTGTGTTTGTACAGGTCACAGTGGTATTTTATTGTTCTCCGATCTGGTCCTGCTTATGTCCATTTATTTGATAATTTCCAAAACATGCATAAGTCTTCTTCAGGTGTGTTTGGGTTATGGAAATGCAAAGAAGTGCTATACATGTACACTTGTATACATTTTAAATGTCTGTGATGATAAGACTTTTAGTTAAACTTTTACACTCGGCCTCCACATCACCGTGTCATTGCTCCTACTTGAGTTTAAATTTGTTTTTATGTGTATATGGGGTTGTTTGTTTTTTTTGTGCGCGATTTTCCATGTGACTTGTTAGACCTTCATACCCGTCAACTTTGTCCCTGGCATTTGCATGAGACAGCGTTCACCATGCCTGCTACTTTCCACTTTGTGAGGAATCGGTCTGTTCATTTGCAGAAGTTGCAGCGTGCTCAGAAATCTTGTGCTTCGTAGTTAGTACATCTGTCAAGTATCTATAAAGTTATGTTTTGCACTGCCAAGTGTGTGTGTGTGAGAGAGAGAGAGAGAGAGTGATTATAAAATAGGATTCAGTTCCGACTTGGCAATATCAGCTTTTGTTGTCCCAAAGTGAAAAACATCACTTGATATGCAACTACCATGCTTCCTTTGTGAATTGATTTGTATATAAATGTTTTCATGATTTGCTGCTTGATTGGGATCAAGACGGAATGACAATTTAAGCTGACTGTACCTGTATTGTACAGTTAGACCTGATGTCTTTAGAAAAAGTTGAATAAAACCTAAGGTAACAGAAGTCAGTACATGTACTTCCTCTTGCCTTGATGTTCAGTTTTTAAAAACATTTTGTATGCACGTACCTGTAAACCTCGGTCAAACTGCTCTGGGCCCATATGTAAAAGTCAAGGTTAATTTAACCCATGGCTACGGGCCTAACCCAGACTAGGACAAAAGAAACCCAAAAGGAAAATTTTTTTAAAAAGAAGCAAAGGACAACAAAAATCCTTCTATAACGGTTCAGGCACCTTCCTGGAATGGGCCCGCTTCCTGATTTAAAACAAAAAACAACTGAAAATTTAACCCTAGAGCTAGTTTAGTTCAAGGTTAGACTCTAGCCCGTGACTAAAAGCCCTAACCTCGACTATTACATACGGGCCCTGAGCAGAGACGCACACACAAACACACACTCAAAACTTTCTGCAATAAACATTGTGTCCAAACACAGAAGCACTTCTGCTGCTACAATCCTTTTATTCTCTCCTCTGTCTCTCTTTCACATACACACACACACACACACACACACACACACACATCAAGAGAATTTCAGAGCAGTAACTGTCTTGTCCAAGCACCCAATGACAACCTCGTTTACACCGTCACCATCAACATCGGCCGTCACCACAGAGTTGACCCAATCACTTGTTGCATGTTTGTAGGCCAGCTGTGAAACGAATATACAACAGAAACACCCTGAGCTTTGCATTTGCAATGTGAGCACACACTGATATGAAACGCCAAACACTTCTCTTGAGATAAAGATACGAAGAAACACACACACACAAACAAAAAAAAAGATACGAAGAAACACATATATTTCAGGTCCTATCTACAGTACATGGACTACCATCTATGGTGGAGTGGTTGCGACAGGATAGTGAAGGCACAAAGGTTTTTATTTTTTTAATTTTTATTTTATTGTTATTTTAGAAACAACAATGCTGACACGAGGGACAGTATATAACTGCCTAATAGTACAGTAGACTTTGAAAAACGCAGACATTCTCTACTTGATATCATGAAATGGCCAGAAACTCAAATACTGTTTGAAAACTTCTCTACACCCACTGGAAACATTACCTCGCCCTGCCTGTAGACACTGAGCATCTTGAAGTGTCCAGCACACAACAGGAGGTCCAGCGGATTGTCTGGCAAAGACAGAGATGCCAGGTGGGTAATGGGGCTTTCTGCTCGTGCCACTTCCTCTGCAGTCACCTGCCACAAATAACACAACATAAAAAATACTTGACTCTGGTAAGTTGATTGTACATGTAATTGTATACATGTACATTACATCATGCATTCTTTATGTGTGGGCGATTGTGTGCAAGAGAAAGATTGTGTATGCTATGTGTTTGTGGTGTCTGTCTGGACTGCAAATTATACTAGAGTGATGCTTATCCAATTCAAATATTGGAAACAATGTTACCAGTAACTAAGAGAGTAATACGGAAAAAAGAGAGAATTGCACTTACCGACATATTGTATAGAATGTAAATGGAGCCATTGGCTGCCCCAAGCGCCACCTGCTTGGAGTCGCCCGCCCCTGATCCAGGGTTCCCTGCAGGGCCCAGCTGAGATGCTGGGAAGAACGCCCCCTGTGCCATCTAGAATTTTTTGAGTTCAAAGAAAACTGTTAGTACATGTTGCTGAAAACTGCAAATTTGCTGTATTTTATTCTTTTTTGTTTGTGCCCTTCACTGAAACATAATTTTCTCTAGTCTCTGTTTTCTAAGCTTAGTGTTATAAAACTATTCAAGATCTATAAGAAATTGAACAAGCTAAACTTTAAATTAACATGTAATAAAATCAGGTAAATTTACATGTACTTCAAAAGCAGTTTCAACGCAAGGTACTGACAAGATGAATTTCTGTCACACATGCCATTATGTCACACACACATACCAGCGATCGTCAAATGCGCTCGCCCGCTCGCTTTCGCTACCAAATTTACCATCGGGCGAGTGAAAGCTCCGGTAGCGGTAGCCCGAATGGCGGGCAGGAATTCTGAGATGAATCAGAACCTAGCAGCCACTCCGGCTTCCAGAATTTTCTTCGGGCTACCAGTTTTGTTCAGGGCGGTAGCCCGAATGGCTACCATGGTCCTGACACATTTGACGATCGCTGCACACACACACACAAATCACACACACACACACACAAATCACACACACACACACACACACACACACACACACAAATGACTAAACTACAAGGGGGAACAAAAATTCAGAATGCTGGTAAGTGTTCCACACAAACTGACCGCAGTGATAACAGCTGGAACCGATAAGGACATGACCAAGTGTCCGTGGAGAATGAGATGCAGCCGGCGCATGTTGTCTGAGGCCAGCATGTAGTGGTGATTGTGTCCGTGCGAGTCTGGCAGTTCCACTCCCAGCAAGCACCTAACAGACACCGGCGCTGTGGGCACCTAGTGGTCGTCACAACAGTAAGGAAGGTGAAAATAAGGCTAGTTTTCCGATTTCTTTGTTACTGTTGCTTTTTCCAAATTTTTTGTTGCTGTTTGGTTGTTGTTTTGTTTATTTTTTTGATTGTTGTGTTTTTAGTTGTGTTGGTTTTTTGTTTTTGTTTTTTTTTTTTTGTTTGTACGTTGTTGATGTTTTTTGTGTTTTGTTGTTGTTTTGATTTTATTTTTGTTTGGTTTTTGTTTGTTGGAAGGTTTGTTTGGGGGTTTGTTTGTTGGTTTGTTTTTTGTTGGGTTTGTGTGTGTGTGTGTGTGTGTGTGGGTGTGTTTTCTTTTTTTTTTTTTTCTTTTTCTTTTTTGTTGTTTGTTTTAGGGGTTTTTTTGGTTTTGTTTTGTTTTGTTTGTTGTTTTTTGTTTGTTGTTGTTGTTGGGTTTTTGTTTTTTGTTGTTTTGTTTGTTTGTTTGTTTTTTTGGGGGGGGTGTTACTGACCTGTTTGTTGTTTTCTTTTTGTTCTGGTCCAATGACAGAGTTGACAAAGACAATTTCTGGTTTGGCCAGGTCAGTTCAAGGATGTTGTAGTTCATGTTTGTTGCTCTGTGTGTGTGTGTGTGTGTGTGTGTGTGTGTGTGTGTGTGTGTGTGTGTGTGTGTGTGTGTGTGTGTGTGTGCACGCGCACACACATAAATATGCACACATATTAACCAAATTCTTAGATTTACATTACTGCTCACTTTGACAATGTCATTCAAGTTCATAGTCCATAGCTGACTTGAAGCTTGGCAAGCTGTGATCAGTCCTCTCTCTGTTCCAGTCACAATTTCAAGGTATCCTCCTGAAATCATCAGTTATACATGTATGTAATCAATGGTTCTCAGATAGCGATAGTTGTTGTTTTTCTTAACCTGACATGCCAGAACATCTGATAAGTCAATTACACAATCAACTATACAAGTACGCATCACTAAACTGTTATAATAATAATGATAAATGAGTATTGTATAGGTGCTTTACCCAATTTGGTCTAGTGGTTAAGGCATCCGACTTCGGATCCTGAGCTGCCGGGTTCGAGTCCCCGGTGGGCAGGAATATGGTGGGATTTTTCCTTCCCATATCGAGTCAAATCCATGTGCAGACTCGTTTGTGGTGCCTGTCTCGCCTTCGTGTACACACGCACGCACATACATAAAGTGTGCACGCTAAAAATCCCACGTTCATCTTTTGAAGAAGAGTAGGCTGTGGCCGGTGGCGTGGTAAACAGAAATACTGTCGCACGCACCAGAGTGAATAGCAGGGTGGAGGTTTGCACATAAAGTAGCGCTTAACGGCAGCAGGCTTTCACTGCTTCGTCCTCCAGCCCTGCGGCGCCATGAGCATTTCAGCAGAGATGGATACTTGCGCCGAGGAGAAGTCTAGCATACCATACCATACCACCAATTTCTTGAATCAGCTCAAAGTCAAAGTGCCGCGAGCTGAACCCAACATGCACGCTCATGTGAATCACACGCATTCTCTCACACATTGGACATGAACACATAACAATCATGTGATGCCAAGGTCAGCTCAGCTATTTAAGTTTTGGAATTTTAGAATTGCATTTATTTCAAATTTTGTTGGCTGAATATTTCCAAAGCAGAGGGGGAGGAAGCCGGAGTACCCAGAGAGAACCGCCGACGATCGGCCCGAATGAACGGTGCCACATACAAGAAGGAAAAATCTTTGCCCCGAGTGGGACTCGAACCTGACCTCTCGCATTGGTGGCAAAGTCTCTTAGCCACTAGACCACCGACCGCCCCATAAAGACAAATAAATTAGTCACTCACTTCCATCCTCCTGCACCTGTAAGCAAGTAAGTGCGTGCGATGCCAGACTTTGGCGTGACAGTATCTGCTGCCCACACACGACAGTCAGTGTGCCCTGACTGTCGGCAGTCATGAGGTCATTCTGGCCAAAGCGTGTCACATTGTGAGCCGCAACACATTGGATTGGGCCACCTTTTGTCTCCACACAAGCCTGGAAGGACCCGACATTTTGATGTGTGACAACATGCTAATCAGCTAAGTACTAAGCTATGATAATATTACACTGATCATTAGCTTCATATAAGCAGTGCCTCTGTTTAGATGACCACAGATCTGTTCCCCAAACTAGCTCTTAGTGTCTATAACTAGTATTAGTATTACCGTATGTCAGTGTCGACTGGTAATCTCCAACTGTAAAATTTTTGCGCCCCAGGAGGCCCCTTGTGAACAGTAGGTGGCTGCTATTGTGTAGGGCTAGTCTGGGGTACAGATCTACTGTCACGTAAACAGAGACACCGCGTCCATTTATTGACAATAATCAGGCTGGGGAATTACTGAGGGAAAAAAGACTGAAACCTGGGCTGGGGTGCAGAGGATGCCTCCTGCTGGGGAAACAAAGGGGCATTGCCCCACTTGAGAAAACAAATTTTAGCATTTTTAAACACATTTAGTAACCTCTCCTGGCACCGAAAAGTAAAATACTGCCTTGATACTGACATGCAAGTCTTCAAAAATGAAGTTAGACTGTGCTGTATGGCATTACATGTATCATTACTGTGTGTGAAACCTTTTTTTTTCCCTCCTTCCTTTCCTTCGGCAGAAACTTAGATTTTTTGGCTGAAAGGATACGAAATGTGGCTGAAAATTGCCAAATGACTGAAAAATCCCCAGCCTGAATAATTATCACTATTTGTTCATTTATTATAGTAGTACATTTATAAACTAAAACAAGTGCAGCTGTACATTGCATGACACAAGTGATCAAGGCGTAAAAAAGATGGCCACCAGCCCAATATGTTGTTTCCATTTAATCACCTGCTGTCGTCACGGTCGTTCTTTTGTAATGCCATGTATTCGGGAGGACACACACACACACACACACACACACTCTCTCTCTCTCTCTCTCTCTCTGAATGGAAACAACTGACCGGGCTTGTCAGACCAATCTTGGTTTTGGAAGAGAGACATCAAGTTGTTTTCTTTGAAATCTATGACGTTTTCCTCATTGGGATGACGCATAATACATTTGACGTAATAACTTTGACTCGGATACAATTCTTGCAATGAAAGCAGCCCCATGAAAATTGAAGTGTTGCTGCTGCGCAGTGTAAAGATCGAATTTATACCGGCTCAATGTGTTTAACAGACAATTCTGCGTGGCGAACGTTTTTTCACTATCTGTTATGTCTGCTGCGCGCGCGCGCACACAGACACACACAGACATACGCGCGCGCGCACGCACGCACACAGACTTGCGCGAGCCGTGTTTGTGCATGTGCTCCATTGAGACCTATGTGGTGTTCTCTCACTCTACTATGCTATTGAGTGAGAGTCAGTGGGAAAAACAAAGCTCACTACATCAATGAAACTCCCGCTTTCCCCGTCTATAAATAGAGAACTTCCGAAAAGTGACGACACATCCCCAAGAAATGCCAGCATCACGTCAATCAAACATGACGTCCGCAAACTGACACTGATACAGTTTTGCGTCAGTGCGCGTGTGCCTTTTCTGCGATGTTTGTGAGGCGTGTGGCTTGTGTAGAGGAAATGTGCTTCGAGTACAAATTTTCGAGTAAACTGACGATAACGGCTGCAGTGAATTTTTCTAATTTTTTTGGTAAATTTTTTATGGCACTCCAGGCTTATTATCTATGTATAGTAGGAGCGATTTTGAGATCTAAAGTGTGTTCACCAGCACTTTCATCAGGTACAGCTTACGCCAAAAGTATAGAAGTGACAACCTCCAAAATTCACTCGATTGAGAGTCCGTATTCATGCTATCTATGTCCAAAAAATGGAGTGGTTTAGATAAATATTACGCCTTTAAACGCCAGAAAGCCACTTTTTTTAGAAAAGGGCGATAACTCGCAAATCATGTGTGCAATCGTACCTGGATCGGGCCTTCTATTCAACAATCTTGATTCATTTAGAAACCCCAAATTTGAAATCGATCGGTTCAGTATTTTCGGAGAAATAGGCATCTGAACTGGGTTCACATGCAATGTCAACTCAGGCTCGGTTTACATGAAAACTATAAGAGCGACCATTTTCTAGTAGTGATTCTGTTCAGAGTCCGTATTCAAGCTATCTACTGCCAAACAATTGAGTGATTTAAATAAATATTACGCCTGTGAACGAAAGACAACCAACTTGTCTCAAAAGGGCGATAACTCCCAAATCACTTAAGCAATCATCACACGCTTGAATCGTCTAATGTAACATTTTGATATATTTGGATACCCCAAATTTGAAGCCATTCGGTTAAGTATTTTCGAAGAAACGGGCCCGGACACAATTCACACACACACACACACACACACACATCCACACAGACGGCACTCACTGAGGAGGAGAAGCGCGTTCGGCGGACCATACATGCCAGCATCGATGACGCATGTTTTCTTACGTCATTGTCAGAGTTACACTTGCATAATCGTCTCTGCGGGAGATCGGCAGTGACGTGCGTTTGTACCACAGATGTTTGCCCATGAACGTGGAAAATTTTGCCCGTCCTATGATGTTGTTTCCATTACTATGGAAACAACATAAAAACGAACCTGTGGTTCTGCAGACGGTGTGTGGCTGCTGATTTCATAAATTCGGATGATTCCATCCTCACCTCCTGTTATGATCCCAAGCCCTTTTGGTCTGCAAGAGTAAGTGGTGACTGTTATTTAAGCAATGTCAAAATTCATCACGCATTTATCATTCAGCAGACAAACTAGTCAAATGAATCGTAAACATGTTTTAAGTTTTATTATAAAATATACAAAGCACATCTGTTCGGAATGTCACGGAATCACAGACATCCCTCATACGCCTGCTGAACGCCAGTGACAACTGAAAATGTAGATTTTTTTTGTAATTTTATAACAGTAGTTTGTTTAGGGCTCGAGAGTAAATTCAGAGGTGACAAAGTCTGTCTTGATCTTGAGATATGCAGCAGGAATGAGAATGAGAGAGCTACGCCGGACGTGGACAAGACTAACCGGAGCACTGTGTCGACACAGAGATTGTTAAAACCCTCTTGGGTCTGAAAGTGCCAAAGTACTGAACACTGCAAACGGTCGGTTGTGCTGTCTGTCGTTTTCTTCAACTTCATAGCTGGTTCTTCTCTGTGCAAAGTACTCAACCGCAAAAATCGAGCGAATCTGCCGCCATATTGCAAAATAGTACTTCCGCTTTAGATAGCAGTGGTCTCCCTTGAATACTGCTCTGCTACTGTTCTCTCCGCCGTTCAAAAGCTTCATCGCCCTCCCCTTCTTCATAACACGAGATGCTGCGCTTGGGTTTCCTGGACGGAGGCGTTCCCCTTCAGTTGACAAAAATTAATCATTCAGAAGTCTTACATATTACATTTGTCTGTCACGGTTTATTTTGCGGTGATTTTTTTTTCCTGCTTATGTTTGTATTTCAGTTGCCGGTCAAGTTGGTATCAGTGCCAGCCGTAAAAGAAAGGGATGGTCTCAGTTCCAGGCCGGCGGCGCCCACTGCCGTGATCGAGGGGTCTGCCGCCGCCGCGGCTCAGTTCCGCAGTGTCGGACATCAGTCCGGCTCACTGAATAGTATCGTCAACGAAGCCAGTGTGGAAGTTAAGAATCCTGTTTGGTTCGGGAGTGGCCCGGAAAGACTGAGCACACACCATGCCTGTCCAAACTGAAAAGGAAAGGAAAAACAAAACCAAAAAACACTGAACAACTGAGGTGGCGCTGCCGCGGCCGGGTACAAGTCAGCTGAACTTGAATCAGTTGCGGCTGACGCTGCGGCGGTCCGGCTCAGCCGAAACTTGACTTCGGCGGCGGCAGTGAACTCAGTCGGAGAGTCAGTGACGCCGGCCGAACCACTGTGACCTCCTCCCCTCCCTCCCCCCCCCCCCCCTTATCATCGACACCAGTAATGGGACACTATATCAGTCAATACTAACTGTCCAGCATAAATGTAACTGTGCCGGTTTCTCTGTTTTATTCATCCCGGCGTCAATGACCACAGAACCGCAGAGTAGCGGCCCCATGTACCAGCAACCAAAACTGCAACATAGCGCCCAAGCACCGACTATGGTGGAAGCCGGCGAAACCGTGACGAGGCCGGTCAGTTCAGGCTAGAAGCCATACGCCGATTGAGTTGTCACTTTGAGGGTTTCAAAATACTGACTACGGACGCACATGTAACATTTGCGCTACGTTCGTTCTCTCCGCGGCAACAACAAGGCGAGACGCAATTGAACTGGCAAAACTGATCACGTCATGCGGACCGCCAAGACGGTGACGTGTTTCAGCAGAGCCATACAAGCGCGGGCCCAGCGGCTAAACTGTGACCACACAAGGTGCTCTGCCAGCAAATGAAGTGTTTCATTCCCTGCTCCAAGTTCGCGACTGAACCATACACACACACCGTCACACACACACACACACACACTGACACACACACACACACACACACACACACACACACACACACACACACACACACACACACACACTTGTGGCCAATTAAATGAATGAATAAGTACAAACTTTGAACTTCAGATTGAACTTTTTTAATGCCAGGTGACGACACAAGAAATATTCCCCATGTCCACAGCTTGAACTGAATGTCAAAATTGTAACAAAAGATTTTTTTTCAAGTTGGTTGGTTGGTTGGTTGGCCGGTTTGTCACAGTGGGGGATGGAGGGGGGCGGTATGTTATTGTTTTTATGTCATTCACTTGTCGTTTTATCAGTTGTGGCCGGTGGTTGTTGTTGTTTTACATTTTCGTGCAGGTCGATACCACGAAAAAAAAAATGTTCCACACATGAAAGTCTTTTTCGTAGTATTTTAAATTTGACAAAAGACAATTAATGTTTAATTGCTTACATGCTTTTGCGGACTCGGAAATGCTGTCAGTCTATATGCTGTCGGCAGCCGGAATATTCAGTTTCGCAAAGGATACAAACACAAACTGCTCTTAATTATTTTAACATGACCTTTCTAATCTCAAACTGTCGCATGTCATTACTAACACACCGAATAAAACCTTCGGATCAGCTGCCGCTCTGGAAGTTCATTCCTAATTACAGTTTGCGTGTCACGTGTACCATACTCAGGCCGCAAATCCTGGCCGACCCACACCCTGCGTGACGGCGACCAATGGCCGGGGTGTTGATGGCCATTGTTCGTCTCAGCCCGCCAGAACAACTCGGAGCCTTAATGACTGTTAGGTCCACGAGGAACGATTCTGCTAATCCGCCACCAGACGGGGTGAAAGCGCTCGGAGAAAAAAAGCTGGCGTCATTTGTGCGCTGAGCATTCGAGCGAGAGCAAGTACCGTGGATCAGCGCTCGTTATGGGCTCAAGCCTGGCTGTCAACTTTTGTCAGAGGGACTATGATTAACTGCTGCCGATTATCATTAATAGCGTGAGATAGGTATGGGACCGTTCCAGCCAACCGTGAGGCTAAGAAGATTAGCAGCAAAAAAAAACAAAAAAAAACAAAAAAAACGGACAAGCACCATTATGGTCTTGTGTTGACAAGTTTCTTGTGTTTGTGTTTGTAATGCCCATGGCCCAGACCGGAGGGAATATGAACTAATTTCGGTGGTGGATCAAAATAAGAGATCGGTTTATGTAATGAAACACAACATAGCCGTGGTCAGTGTTGGTAGATCTTACATGCAATGGAATGAAGTGAAAGCCTGAGAGGCAGAAATCTGACGCGGATAATCTGAATTTGATCTCAGAATAATTCTCTGCTGTGGGCACAATGAAAAATGCCAAGAGGGATGAGCTGGACTGACTGGACTGTTATGTTTCTTCCAGCATTTTTTTTTTAAAGTTTTGTGGCAGGAAATGTCATTGTCATTATTTGATAATGATAATAATAATGAATATTGTATAGGCATGAATCGGCTCAAGGCGCCGCGAACTGAACCCAATACGCACGCTCACGTGAATCACACACATTCTCTCACACACTGGACATAAACACATTACAATCACGTGGTGCGAAGGGTCAGCTCAGCTATTTAAATTAAGGAATTTACAATTGCATTTATTTTTCAAATGTGGTGGGCTGAACATTACCAAAGCAGAAGGGAAGGAAGCCGGAGTACCCGGAGAGAACCCCCGACGATCGGCCCGAATGAACGGTGCCACATACGAGAAGGAAAAATTCTTTGCCCCGAGTGGAACTCGAACCATCAACCTCTCGCATTGGTACATGGTGGCAAGTCTCTTAACCACTAGACCACCGACCGCCCCGAGGTCAAGAAATAACACCAATTATGAGCTTATAATAATGCTGTCATCATCATCATTATCCTTTCCTTCTTCAGGAGACTACAAATTCTCTCACACTTATGACATTTTGCAGGCACAGCCGAACAGGGAAAGAAACGAAACAAAATCAATTCCGTTGGTTCGTTTGACTATCGTTTGTGTGACGAATAGGAGATGTCGGGCATCAGTTCAAGGGAGGGTATACAACTGGTTGGTTGTTCGGGGGTTACCGTCCTTCAAGTTTCCACCAGAGAAGGGTGATATCAAAGAATGAACAACGAGGGAAAAGCCAGCTGAAATTTTCGGTTTCCAGTCGGATTCGAACTCACGACCCGCGCCTTGATAATCCAGCGTTCTATCGGATCGGCTATCTTGGCTCCCCAGTGGTGCAAAAATTAAATAAATAAAAGAATAATAATAATAATAATAATAATTGTGTGTTATGTAGGTGCTTTACCCAATTTATTCAACTAACTCAAAGCGCTGCGAAGTGCGAACCGGCTCAGTGAACCCAACACGCACGCTCACGTGAAACACACGCATATTCTCACACACTGGACATGAACACATTACAATCCTGTCACGTGCGAAGGGTCAGCTCAGCAATTTAACCTTCGGAATTTAGAATTGCATTTTATTTTCTAATTTTGTGGACTGAATATTTCCGAAGCAGAGGGGGAGGAAACCGGAATACAGGGACAGAGAACCCCCGACGATCCGCCCGAACTTGAACTTGATGAACGATGCCAAAAAAACGAGAAGGAAACGTCCTTTGCCGCAAGCGGGACTCGAACCTGACCTCTCGCATTGGTGACGACGTCTTAACCACTAGACCAAAGACCGTTCCTCTAAATGAAAACTGACTATTCGAGAAAAATAGTCAGTAAGAAATCTCCACTGACGATTCCAGCAACGGGCAGAAGTGTGAAATCAGTCCAGGCAATTCTTGCGGAAACCACACAAACTGAACTCCGGGCCTTTCGAATAACCATTGTCAGCTCTTCGGTTTCATTTCTTTCCTCTTCAGCTGTCTCACCCCAGCTACACAACAAAGTATTTATTTTCAACCCGGTGTGCGCTGAAACATGAGATAATTCAAAGGCCATACTGACTGACTAGGACAACCCCGGCAAAGACATTGGCCGGGCATTATAGTTTCATGTTTTGGTGGTCAATGGATTTACTACCGATTTAAACAGCAAGCTTCCTTGGCAAACGCCTTCAGTGTGGGTCACAGCGTGCGTTTTAACACTGTGACCGGCCCGAGTCAGTACTTTTACGACCCATCGGGGATGTCTCCGCGGGGGTGGGGTGCGATGGAGGAGCGACCCCTTGCGGACACTGGACTCTGGTCAGGAACGATAAATCTGAGGTCCTGTAACACTGTATAGTCAGTATCCAGAAGGGTCAGAGGTCAACCCTTTTAACGCTTTTAAGAAGTTGAAAGAGGAGAACTGCGGGACCCGATAAAATATTTTTCTCCGTGAGTGGATTCAATTGCAAAGGGTGTGACTGATCGACTGATGAGACGATTTAGAAATAGCATGCTCTTATGTACCCATACCTTCAGTAACGTAAAGAATTGACCGCGTATTCAAGACCAAGAATTCAAGCATTAATCAAAAGTAATCCCCCAGTTTAAGGAGAAAAACAATCACAGCCCTTTTATGTCAGCATTTACCGCTTTGCCTCACAGCTATACGCGACACAAGAGCGGGTGTGACAATCCCCCATTTTAAGGAGGAAAAAAATCACAGCCCTTCTATGTCAGCATTTACCGCTTTGCCTCACAGCTATACGCGACACAAGAGCGGGTGTGACAATCGTGACAGTCGGCTGTGTACCGTCCTACAAGTCACACCCACTGTATCTCATATCACCCTTGTTTCCTCCGCCGGGCACACGTGCGCCCTGCTCTCCAGTTACCGATAACTATCTTGTAATTTCTGACCCCGCGCTCTTTGATTAACACCTGCTTATGTGTCGCTTTAAACTCGCGTATCGGTTACCAGATCTTGCCGCGTCGCTTTAAAGTCAGCCGCTGGGGGTCGTTCGTGAAGTTTCGAGACTGCGATGTCACTGCCGACTGGGTTACGAAACAATGAAACTGAAATGTGAGGCGCCTGCGTGCATTCCTTCCCGTTTGAATTATTACTACAGATGGAGACTCGTGCGTCGCGGGTGGAATGGCGTTTGACTAGAAAGACAAACACAAATAAAGGGAAAATGTTACAACAAAGTTACCTACTCGACGGACGGGGGAAATATACACAGAATGGTATCGAAAGCAGAATGGGCGAGGTAAGGAAGGGAGTGTACGAGAGCACTGATTTTCTTTGCGAGATTTCCACACGAGATAGTGGCATTTTACGATGTCAGAAAAAAAAAAGGGGGGGGGGGGGGAGGAAACAACTTCTGCCATCATTCAGCAAAACCGGTAACGGTACGATTATAATGAGTACGGTCGGCCAGTGTAATAAGCCAGATGTACTCCCCCGCTTGACTCCCGGGCGTTTCTAGCTTCAAGCTGTATTGACCCGGGGCGCTTCCAGTCTCAAGCTGCTTCGACCCGGGCACTTCTACCCTCAAGCTGCATTGGCCCGAGGTATTTCAAGCCTCAAGCTGCTTAGACCCGTGGCACTTTTATCGTCAAGCTGCATTGGCGCGAGCCACTTTCAGCCTCAAGCTGCTTAGACCCGCGTCCACTTCCGGCCGCAAGCTGCACTGATCCGGGGCACTTCCAGCCTCAAGCTGCATAGACCCGCGGCCACTTTCAGCCTCAAGCTGTATTGACCCGGGGCACTTCCAGCCTCAAGCTGCATAGACCCGCGGCCACTTCCAGCCTCAAGCTGTATTGAACCGAGCCACTTCCAGCCTCAAGCTGTACTGACCCGGGGCACTTCCAGCCTCAAGCTGCTTAGACCCGCGGCCACTTCCAGCCTCAAGCTGCATTGATCCGGAGCACATCTAGCTTCAAACTGCATTGATCCGGGCCACTTCACGCTGGGGAGTATATACCGCGTGTTATACCAGTACGAGCCGGTTTCAGTTAGTATGCGACAGTGATCATTTCAGCAATAGTATTTCTGTAAGCCTACCTTTCCCGCCACCCCACGAGTTCATTTCCCCGCGGTTAAACATTATGAAGTTTACACGGAAGAGCATCAGCTTTTGACAGTGAACGTTTAGCTGACTGCCCCACTCGACGTCGTCCTAAAAGCAGTTTAAACGGACAGATCAAAGGTGGAGGACCAAATATTTGGAGTTTTAGTTGCCGCGGTACTCGGTAAGCCGGAAGTGACCAACTTGAGGGAGAGATGCCGCGGTTGCCCGCTAGGTGTCGCTCCACCCTCTTTTTCAGAGGAACTGCGGAGGTGGTGGTGGTCGGAGGGGGTCTCTCGGGAGTTTGAAGAAATTGCAATCGCTGTAAAGTTGAGAGCAATTCTGCTAATCTCTGAGAATAACCGGCCACCTTTGATTCCTGCTCTACGTCAAGTTCGTGGGCTCAGTTGAGGTTCTAATTCGGAAGGTCTGTCCACACGATTACAAAGCACCTAGTAAGATTTAGCTCCGTCGGCCGCTCAGTGGTAAAGTATGAAGTGTTTGAAGAAGACGGCCGCTGGAGAAGTTTGATTGGTCGTCATTCCTGTACCTTGGTTACCCTGTTGGGTCGAAAATAGGCGAACCATCCTGACTATGACAGAATCAGATCATTGCGAGAAATCTTGCAAAACATGATAATTATTCAAGTCTGGGGGAGATGAGGACGGAAGTGGTGTACATTCTTTAGGGCGGCAGAAGCGCAGTCCGTGACATTTTTTTTTTTTTAAACAAACTGAAGTTAGTTAGTTATCTGTCTTATAATACTGTATCTGACGCCTCCACCGCAAATGTTTTTTGTACTTATGAGCACATTTATAAGTTTTTAACTTGTTGTGCTCGGCCTCGTGGAAATTGTGAGAGTGCCTTTTCTATTTGTTCAAAATGAATAAAACTGTTTAAACCAAGTTAGTTAGTTAGTTAGTTAGTTAGTTAGTTAGTTAGTTAGTTAGTTAGTTAGTTAGTTAGTTAGTTAGTTAGTTAGTTAGTTAGTTAGTTAGTTAGTTAGGGCTTAACGCCGCGCAAGCAACTAAGACTATTTCGCGGCTAAACCGAGTCCCTTCTTGCCAGGTTTTTTAAAACATAAAAATGCTCAGCTTAAAACAAGATGTAAATATATACTAAAAATTTGTGAGACTTAAAGGAGATCCATAAGAGATTAATTTCTTCCAGGTCTGTAATAAAAATTGAACGGACGGAGGTAAATGAAAGACCATGATATCTTATAAAACAATTAACAAACTGAAGAAGGAGAAAGAAAGAAGAGACAGATGAAGCAGAACAGTGTGAAACGTTTTATTTGATAGTGTCAGGTGAGGAAAAAAAAAATGAGGTATGGGCATAGCCTTCTGTTTTGGATATAACGTTTACAAAACACTTTGAAAGTAAAAACGGAACTGAGACTTCTCTAGTCTTGCTATTTAAAAAAAAATATCACATATTCCAGGAAGGTTGTGAAATCTGCAGCTGTTTCCTTCCGTTTACTAAGTTATTTCATTTCGTTTTGTTTCCTTTTCGTTCGGGGTTTTCCCAGTCGAACTGGAACAACACACACACACACACACACACACACACACACACACACACACACACACACACACACACACACACACACACACACACACACACACACACACACACACAGAGAGAGAGAGAGAGAGCACCTGCATATGGGTCACCAGCCCATAGCCGTACATCTTTTGATGTCATATTCGTTTCCTTTGTAACATCTACAAGTGTGACTCTGCTACATTCTTACCTAGAGAAGTCACAGGGTACTAACCTGTAAACAAATCTCTCGCTCTGCTCCGTAACAGGCAGGACGCCACCGAGAGGTAGATATAAAGAGACAAGACATAGTTTCTTTTTTTTTGGTTGTAAATCATAAGGCAGGGTTCACCGAGAACAAGTTATTCCGCTTATTTTCGGTCTAGACAAAACCCCTCCTGTCATCTCGAAAAGGGTCCAAGCGCCTTTCAGATCCAGGGTGCTTGACTCTGGTTTCCACATGACTGTAGTTAATTTTGTGTGTGTGTGTGTGTGTGTGTGTGTGTGTGTGTGTGTGTGTGTGTGTGTGTGTGTGTGTGTGTGTGTGTGTGTGTGTGTGTGTGTGTGCGCGCGCGCGCGTTTTTTCTGTTGTTGTTGTTGTTTGTTTATCATGGGGTTGTTTGTTGTTGTTGTTGTTGTTTTTTTTTTGTTTTTTTTGTTGTTTGTTTGTTTGGTGTTTTTTGGGGGTTTTTTTGTTTCTTTGTTTGTTTGTTTGTTTTTTTTGGGGGGTGTTGCTGCTGTTATTGTCTATTTGTATGTTTGTGTATTTGTATATTTGTATCTTTGTTTGTTTTTGTTGTTGTTTTCTTTTGTTTTGAGGTTTTGTTTTTGTTGTTTTCTTGTTGTTTTTCTCGGGGGGGGGGGGGGGTATTGGTTTGCTCTGCCAATGTTGCCTCTCTTTCTCTCTCTCTCTCTCTCTTTTTTTTTTTTTTTTGGGGGGGGGGGGGGGTGTTTTGTTGCTGTTGTTATTGTCTGTTTGTATGTTTGTATATTTGTTTGTTTTTGTTGTTTTCTTTTTTTGTTTGAGGTTTTGGTTTTGTTGTTTCCTTGTTGCTTTTTCTTGAGAAGGGGGGGGGGGGTTATTTGTTTGCTCTGCCAATGTTTCCTTTTTTTTTTGGGGGGGGGGGTGGGGGTCTTTGTTTTCGAATAGAGACATTAATTTATCCGGTTCTATTGCATAACTCTTACTCCACTCTCTGTCTCGCCCCCCCCCCCCCCCACACACACACACACCCATTGCCTCGGGGGGTGTTGCACGTGTTGACTCAGTGGTCTAGTTATTTATACTGGTCGTCACTTTCACGTCAGTCACATGGAAATGGGGGGTTGACACCCGACACAGCAGTGACCCTACT
The DNA here is from genome assembly GCA_018292915.2 of Batillaria attramentaria. NCBI lineage: Eukaryota > Metazoa > Mollusca > Gastropoda > Batillariidae > Batillaria > Batillaria attramentaria. The sequence continues at coordinate 1,441,915 of JACVVK020000005.1, read as the reverse complement.
GTTGTTCTTTTGGTTTATGGCAGCAGGGATGCTTTAGCCTCCCCCCCCCCCCTCGCCCCCCCCCCCCCACACACACACAGAGACACACACAGACACACACACAGAGACACACACAGACACACACACACACATCTTCCCCACCCCTCCGGCTGTGTGTTTTTCCTTCCTTCGATGGCGTCATGATGTTGGTACAGACCTCGCCTCCACGGCCACCCTATCTACCACACAACCCTGCGGATAATATCCACATCCCTGCATGTGACCGGGCAGCTGTGATGGGGTTGGTGTGTGTGTGTCTGCCGGGTGTGGACCTTTTTTCCTGTGTTTCGGGGGTGAGGGTTGTTAAGGAGCTGTAAAACTGGTGACAAGTGCGTGAGGAGATAATTGACTGGCCGTTGATTGCTGATCGTAAACGCAATCTGCATCGGCTCGGAAATAATCCTGATGTCATTGAGACTGAACCTCTAATCAGCTCCCTAAAGTTGTCAGCTGATCTGATCAGCTCAGTACGGCATTCTCTACCTCACACAGCTCGCTTCGATTGTGACGTCGCCACCATCAAGTCCCAGCCACACTGAGTGTGGAAATTTGACGGAAAATCTCTCCTAGTGTCCTTTTCCATGTCTTTGACAATACATAATTATGTCTAAGCTGCTATGAAGTCTGTCAGCAACAGGCTAAAGGTGTACAGCTAAACCGACGATAATCAAACTAGGCTCACGTTTCTCGGGAACTACTTGTTGACGTAGTGCTTCGGTACTTTTTCGGTTGTTTCGCGCGGTGGAGAGGTTCTGGCTGCTTACGAGTCACTAACACGATCGCAGTGCACGGATGCGGATCTACTCAGTTGCGCGTAGTGATCATCAACTGTGGCAGAGATGAGATGAGAGGCGCAATCGGCGCGTGCAGTTTGAGTCAAGGCTTTTAGTTTTACTAAAGTTAGTGGGCTGGATCTTCAGTGCCTGGAGTGTTGGGTGTTTCCAGAAATATAGTCATCTTTCTATGTTTGTGGTGTTTCGCAGTCTTTTGGAGTAACACTCCTGAGATTCCGTCGATTGAAATGAAGCCAGTAAATCACTAGATAGAACTGGAAAACAAGTCAAGTCGTGGGAGGATGACAGTTTGTTTCACGAGGTTTGTGTCGATCCTGAAAACGCTGGCTGGCTGGCTGGCTGGCTGACTGGCTGGCTGACTGGCTGACTGGCTGACTGACTGACTGACTGACTGACAACGATCACTTACACAGATACAAAGGGTTTAAATACAAAAATGGCAAACACGGCGTTTGTCGGCGAACTGATTATGCAGGTGAAATGCGACGCAAATCAGTCATAAAACGATAAACACATGGAATATAATTTGCAATAACAATGACCCAGCACGCCTCCTGTAATGCGTAAAATCACACATGCTAAGCGAAACCGTAATAAATTTGTTCTAATGGGGTGCTTTTATATGATGTTTTGGGCTTCACGCGGCTCGGCTGCTCCCAGAAACATGGGGCGTCCGCGCGTATCGAGATATTTTATGAGTTGGAAACACCCACACGAATCAAATAAATTATTGGAAAAAAAAGTGTTGTTGGCTCCTACTTTTCCAATGTTACTCTCCATCCTCCCCCTATCCGGCCCCGCACCTCTCAAGCCGTACTGTTGGCACAAACTGGAACACACGCGAGTTTGCCAGATAACAATTATTATGGCAGTAATTTGCAATATTCACATGGTCAAGTTTTTGTGACAAAAAATGCATTAAAAAATAAAAGTCCGACTCAACAATAAACATTATTTAAAAACCAACAACAGCAATTGTTTTTTGTTTTGTTTTTTAAAGTGTGAAAGATCATAATTATTTTATTTTATTTTATCTTATTATATTTTCACGTCATTTATTTTATTTCATTTCATTTCATTTTCACGTCATCTCTTTTCAGTACAAAAAGAAGGCCAGAAAAGACACCATTGTCTCAGAACATAACAGCGTGGGTCTTTGTTTTTGTTTTGTTTTGTTTTGTTTTACTTTGCTGTCCTGTTTGCATCTGCGTTCGTTTCGTTTTCCTTTTATCATTATCATATTGTCCTATTCCTCGGCCGAGCTTTTCACAATACATGTATCTACTTTGGTACTGTTTCTCTCGGCTTTCATCCAAGCATGTAACAAACTCCACATGTGACCACGATAACATTTTTTTTTTCTCACATAAACGACAGACACAGCCCACTCTCTCTTTATGCAAATATAGTTTTTGTGTCGGTGACTTTACGACTGTTTGCCCTCCAGAATCAGGGTCGCAGAAGGTGGCACCCTATCCCAACACCCCCCGGCGGGTAATAGCATTTGACTATCACGTCACATCCGGTTTGTAAACAGTGACACCAAGAAACTGGCAAGTTAGCCACTGCCAAAGGGGCGGAGCGAAGTGTGAGATGGGAAGAGACTGTGGAGGGAGGGAGGGAGGTGGGGGATGGCTTGAGGCGCGCGCGGGGGTTTTAGGTAGCCGGTACCTAAAAGTCGTCTGCTACCTGTCGCCATGTAGATAAAACACGGAATGCAAACGAAAAGCGGAATGTTTTAGGTGCGGCTAGACCCCATGAATGATCTGTCGTCTACTTACGGGGGGATGCGTCGCCATGACGGGTGGCGTTCAGTAGACTTGTCGGGAGTCGTGGTGTGGCGGTGTTGGGTGACGTTTGGATGTAAATGTTCGAGAAGATATTGCTTAGCACCAGCTTGGTTTAAACAAGTTTATTGCAATACAATTTGTTCAAAGTAAATAAGCAATTTCTGAGCATCAACAAGCAGGGCTTATAATAATGCTCAGGGATCAAACAAGTGCATGTTAACGGTATTGCAATGGCGGTAATTATAATAAATTAAAGCTAAGAGAGAGAGAGAGAGAGAGGGGGGGGGGAGTCTAAGTGTAGTCACAAAAAAGCATCAACTTGAAACTCTTTGAAATGTTTGTTTGTTTGTTTGTTTGTTTTTTAATTTAAAAAAATATTATTATTCGTATTTTTTCTTTTTACAGTACTTACACAAATTCACATATACACACACACTCAAAGTAAAACAGAACCATAACAAATATAATAAGATAAATAAATAACTGATAAAGAAATAGATTTTTTTTAAAAGACCAAACAAAGAAACTCTGAAATGTTAAAAGTTTTAATTTCGTTGCAACGGCTGGTTGAAATCTGACATGTTTTGGTGCCAAATCACTACCTTTGCAAATCACTCCCAGGCAAAGTTCGTTCGTTCCTTAAATGCACAATAAGCTGATGTATTTTTCAAGAATTGCGCTGTATAAATGTGACTTTTGTATTATTAAATTCATCATAAATTTAACTGAAAACTGGGTTTAAAGCTGATAATGTAGAGTCACAATAGTGGCCGCTCATACACAAATAACCCCCAGACATGCTCACCTTGTTGGACTGCCACGTTTTTAAGTCAATCGATGAAATATACAGACCAACAAATGTCCCCCTCAGTACGACCAAGTCCTAAGTAAAACACGTTAAGTCTACATTATGTAACACTGAATAAACCAGTGAAACATTAACATGCAAAGTATAAGTTTCCCTTCCAGCCAACTGTAGAAACGAAAACCAAAAATCGTAAATCAGAGTACTTTCAGAATCGCATTTGTTTTCAGTTGTTGTTTTGCTGTTTTGTTTTGTTTTTTATCAACCCGGCTGCAGCATCCGGCACTCCCAATTTTCATTTGATTTCTCGAAATTTTGAACGTTGTTGTTGTTGTTGTTGTTTTATCCGATGGCCAGAGAAGATCCGGAATGAAGAGCTGTGGGAGCGAGCGGGGCAGGAACCAGTGGCCAAGCAGATCCTGCGGAGGAAGTGGGGCTGGATTGGACACACCCTCAGGAAGCCAGCATCCAGCACCACACGCCAAGCCCTGACATGGAACCCGCAGGGGAAAAGGAAGAGAGGCCGGCCTCGCAACAGCTGGAGGCGGGACACTGAGGCAGAGCTATGTAAGCAGGGTACCAACTGGACTGGAGTGGCAAGACTAGCCCAGAACAGAGTGCGATGGCGAAGGGTTGTCGATGGCCTATGCTCCACGTGGAGCCAAGGGCCTAAGTAAGTAAGTAGTTGTTGTTGTTGTTGTTGTTGTTACCTGTACCGGGCCAGTACTGACACCACCTCTTCAACACACACTCACGGCTGGGGCCAAATATTTAATTGTGCTGACCGGCCTTTTTCTCGTTGGTCCCGTCTTTGATATCACCCTTACGTGGTGGAAAAGGACGTTAAACACCCAAAACAGGCAAACACCCACCCATCTACCTTCAACACAAACTCACGCCTATCTAAGTCAACGATCTGTCACACGATCGTTCCTTGTCCCGGCAACTGAATAAACGACATTTTCGACAAAATATTATGGAGCATCGCACGATGATATCACCAATCAAACGAGACAGGGTTGAAAGAAAACTCGACGAACACTCCACCAACGCCCAAGATAAGCCGCTTCAAAAGGATTCGAACACTACCCCCCGCTTGACTCAAGTTCAAACGCTGTAAGTGCTAAGACGGATTCGTAATAGTAGCGACATGGTTTCGTCGAGCGGAGAGTTATCGGCCTTGGTGACTATAAAGATGTCGCTGTACACAAAGAGAGCGTAGAGAGCGGAAATGAAACAGGATGGGTGGCTGAGGTTTCAGTGAGATATTGAGAACATTCGTGTCATCGGCGAAGAGTAAACGCATTTTCAAATTTGTTTGGAAAGATTAGCGATATGCTGGGAAATCTTTGTAACCGTACTTACGCATCGTCGATAAGTCAGGAATACTGGAAATTCACACGGAATCATTTTGGCGTTTCACTAAATTATTGTGCAGAGAATTCTTATCACCAAGGAAGAGTAAACACATTTTCAAGTTTACGGGATATTTGCTTACTTCGCGAAAAACTGAAAACAAAAATCATCAAACGTATTTTGAAAGTCGTTCAGCCTCGGTAATAGTGTTAAGAAGCTTTGATTCCCTATGAGGGTGGGTGTTTGGGGGTTTAACGTCCTTTTCCACCACATAGGGTGATATCAAAGACGGGGCAACGATGAAAAAGCCAGCACAAATATTTAGCCCCAGCCGGGATCGAACTCACGACCCGAGCATTAGAAGTCCAACGCTCTACCATTCGACCACCCCGGCACCCCTGATTCCCTTATGAGAAGTGCATATTATAGGTTTAATTTTTTAGTATAAGAAATCTGCATTATGAACAACTCAAAGGTAGTCGTCGAATGTCTTGAAATAAAAATCAGTCTCAGTAAAAATTTTGAGAGGCTTTCGGCTGGTGCGAGGATCTGTTGGGTCGCTGCCGAAGTGCTGAGAAACATTCACAGATCTTCCGCCCTTCTCAGTGAGCCCTCTTGCTAGTGCAGTGGCAGGTGTGTGTGTGTGTGTGTGTGTGTGTGTGTGTGTGTGTGTGTGTGTGTGTGTGTGTGTGTGTGTGTGTGTGTGTGTGTGTGTGTGTGTGTGTGTGTGTGTGTGTGTGTGTGTGTGGTGTGTGTGTGTGTGTGTGTGTGTGTGTCTTGTGTCTTGTGTTGTGTCAGTACGTGTTGTGTACTTTTAAAAAAAAATAGTTTAGACTGTATTTGTCAAGCACATAGAGCTCACTTTGTGGGGATACTGCGCTATATTAGTAAGAATGTTAAATTGTTGTTGTTGTTGTTGTTGTTGTTTTCAAACTTATTCGAAATACCATTCCAGTTGGAAATCCCCAAAGTGTTCGTTCAAGATACGTGTACTCCTACCCACTGGAAAAAATCCATCGACCAGTGAAGCATGTTTCGCGTACCGATAGAAGTGAGTGCCCGCGGGAAACTGCATAAATACTTCGCCAAATACTTATACCCACCCAACTGAGGCATCAAAGTAGTTTAGGTCTGTGGGCATTTCCGTATACTACCAATACATTAAAATAGTAATTGCCACAATAGTTAACTTACGACGAACTGTACGAATAAGAAACAAAAAGCAACAATGAGCAAGCAAACCGCAGAGTACAACAGTAAGCAAGCAATCAAATAACATGAACAAGGAGAAAGTAACCTTGCAAAAAAAAAAAAAAAAAAAAGAGAGAGACAAAAAAAGAGAGAAAGCCCGAAATGATGATTGGCCAGTCGGACGAAAATGTTCTTATCCCTTGTTGTCAAGTGTGTGCTTCCCCCCCCCCCCCCCCCCCCCCCGCGTTGGACTTCTAATGCTCGGGTCGTGAGTTCGATCCCGGCTGGGGCCAGAATATTTGTTGCTGTTTTTCCATCGTTGCCCCGTCTTTGATATCACCCTATGTGGTGGAAATTGACGTTAAACCCCCAAACACCCACCCACCCCTTCTCCCCCCCTCCCTCCCATCCACCCCCCCCCCCTCCCCCTCCCCCCTCCTCTCCCTTCCTCCCTCCTCATTTTGGTCAGTCACAGCTGCTGACAATCGCTGGTAAATCTTGCCATGGATTGTAAGTCGGTGTGAATATCGCTGTACTGTTGCGATCGTAAAGTCAGTTAGCATATCGTTGTATTGTTGCAATGCAAATGCAATCGTGAGCATTCCCTTCAGGGACTTTCCACAGGTGAGATGATCACCCTGATTACGGTGATCAAAGTGTTACCGGCAGATGATGATCTCTCAGGTGCAAAAGCGGGACGGGACCTCCCATACCTATGGTATGGTATGGTGTACTTCTCCTCGGCGCACATATCCATCTCTGCTGAAATGCTCGCGGCGCCGCAGTGCTGGAGGACGTAAGAGTAAAAGCCTGCTGCCGCTAAGCGCAACTTTATGTGTAAACCTCCACCCTGCTATTCACTCTGGTGCGTGCGATAGTATTTCTGTTTACCGCGACACCGACCACAGCCTACTCTTCTTCGAAAGATGTACGTGGGATGTTTAGCGTGCACACTTTATGTATGTGCGTGCGTGTGTAGACGAAGGCGAGACAGGCACCGTAAAGGAGTCTGCACATGGATTTGACTCGATATGGTAAGGAAAAATCCCACCATATTCCTGCCCACCGGGGACTCGAACCAGGCAGCTCAGGATCCGAAGTCGGATGCCTTAACCACTCGACCAAATCCCCTGAGGGCAGAACTGTAGGATCGGTTAAGTTCTACAGCTCTCTGTCAGTCTCTCAGGCTTTCGCACACTTGATATTTATGTCATGCGTGTGTGTGTACAAGAAGGCGCGATAGGCACCGTAAACGAGTCTGGACGTGACTTTTTTGTTGTTGCTCGATTTGGTTAGGAAAGTCCCCCAACAAATCCCCCTGCCCACCAGGGATTCACACTCGTGCCTCAGGATCCGCAGCGGACGCCTTAACCACCCGACCAAATCCCCTTTTAATGTCATACTTCAGAAACACTTTTTAAACCTTCCTCTGGCTTCCACCACCAGCAACCGCCAAAGACAATTTTGTGAATTATTGACATAATAATTAGTTTCCTTGCGAGTCTTTCTCCCTAAAAAAAAAACTGTATTGCAATAAACTTGTTTAAACCAAAAAAAAACTGAGCTATTCCGGCGACTGATCCGCATCCCCCTAGCTTGTAGTTTCACCTGTACACCGCCACTACCGCAGGCCACACGCCTCTCCGCGGTGGGCAGAGCCCTCGCAAAGCCTCCAATGAGTGAGTCGACAGGCAGACTTTGTGTAGAGTGAGCCCCTAATCCCCTAACGAGCTGGGCTGGGATTACCGGCCTTGTTCGCACCAAACGCCCCCTTGCGAGCGAGGTAGAGGGCGCCACAGGGGAGGGATTCCTTCTCACAATGCGAACCCCTGCAGGCGACGGCCACCGTTCATCTAAAGCTCATCACCATTACTGCTCTCTGTCGTTCAGTACTGACTTAGCTCTTGTGAGATCCGCTGGTGGTAAGATGGGCGAGGTTTGGGGGCCGACTGAAGGCCAAGAGGGATCGAAGAGTGTTCAAGGCAACAGAATTGTCTTCGAAATTTGGTTATTGAGGATTCTGCTTAGGTCTTCTGTTGTTGTTTTCTTCTAGATGTGAAGGATGATGACATCAGTTGCATTGGTAAATGATGACATATGTGGAAAGCAACTGTAGCGTCTTTGCAGGTTGTTGTTGTTGTTGTTGGTGTTGTTTGTTTGTTTGTTTGTTTGTTTGTTTGTTTTGGGGGGGAGGGTGTTGGTTATTGTTTGTCTTGGTTTTTGGTAGGGTTTTTGTTTGTTTTTGTTGTTGTTTTGTTTTTGTTTTTTGTGCTTTTTGTGGGGTGTTTTTTTTTGTTTGTTTGTTTGTTGTTGTTGTTGTTGTTTTTTGGGGGGTGTTCTTTTTGTTTTTTGGTTGAGTTTTTTTTTTTTTTTTTCATTCCTTTCACGGCTGAAATATTTCACAAAGGGCATATATATCAGTAGCATGTTTGTCCTGGATGATTTTATGCGAAGAAGTAGAGAATCATGAAAACAACATAACGCCCTTTGATATTTCGACAAACGTGTTGCCTTCATCAGAATGTCATCTATCTAAAGATTTCAAGCAGCTGGCCACACTGACCTCAATTTAATTAAGGTCTGATTTGATTTTTCCGATTTTGGAGACCTCGCTGATGGAGTCAGAAACAAGCAGTTCAGGGAAATCTTCATTCAAACACGCCATCTGTAGTTGACGGCCTATGGAATTCCAGACTTGCTGGAATACGGGTGCATGTGTTTGGGTGAGGGGAGAGTGAGGGGAGTGGGGGGGGGGGGGGAGGGGGGGCAGTTCCTATTGATTTCCGCGCCTGGGAATTTCGGACATTGGTTTGTTGATTACTGAGTGGCTCAAATGGACGGGTCGGTTGATGGTTCAAGTTGGTTCAGATGAACTTGAATCGACAACTTTGTTTTCCGCATCTCTCCTTCCCGAGCCGAGATAGCCGAGTGGCAGAGCGTTAGCCTTTCAACGCTCGGGTCGTGAGTTCGAATCCTGGCTGGGGCCAAATAATTATTCAGTTGTACTGGCCTTTTTTTCGTTCCCCTCCGTCTTTGATATAACCAATACGTGGTGGGAAAAGGACGTTAAACTCCCAAAGACCCCCTCCTCCCCACCCCCAATCCGCGTCTCCCCTTTCCACCTCCCTAGGATCAGGATCAGCAGCGAAGCGCCGGTAACTCCGTGAAGAAGGGCTGAATCCCTAATCTCTACCCGTGTTTGATTTGCGCCTTTATCTGGTCGCGAAGCGAGGGGAGATAACATGCTCGTGACGGTCACCTGGCGCCATCAGGGGAGATAAACGGAGACATAATTTTCTTCAATACTTGAGTGCCGTCGTAGTTTTGTGGGGGAGGGCAATGACAGGTGCTTTTCGTTTTCACTTTAATCGCAGTGTAAGCTGACTTTGGGTCTCATCCGACAACGGGAGGTTGTGTGAAAGGTCGAGGGGGAGGGGGGAGGGGGAGGGGGGGAGCCTGACACTTGTGTCTCATGCTCGAGATGCAAGAATGTCCAGAGTGTTTGATTAGAAGTTACGACCCAAACCCTTGGAATCCTTCCGTACTGCCCTCCTGCCCATGATGCTCTACCACGTCAACTCTGGCTTGAGAACGCAGAGCTACAGGTGCAGCTTTGGGGTAGCCTTTATGATCTGGGCCCGTATGTAAAACTCGAGGTTAATTTAACCCACTGCTACGGAGCTAACCCAGACTAGGACAAAAGAAATCCACAAAACAAAATCAGTTAAATATAAAAAAGGAAGCCAAGAAAGAAAGAAAAAAATCCTTCTATAACGGCATAGACACCTTGCTGGAATGGACCCGCTTCCTGATTTAAAACAAAAAAAAAAAAACAGAAAATTTAATCCTACAGCTAGTTTAGTTCGAGGTTAGACTCTAAACCCGGGGCTAAACTCTCTAACCCCGACTTTTACATGCGGGCCCTGGAGAAGACCGTGAGATTCATCATGGCGACAAGGCTGCAGATCTGACACAACCAGTCAAATCGACCGCAAAAAAAAAGAACAAAACCGGCCCTAGGATTCAGAATTGCTCTGAAATGCGTGGTCTCTGTTGCATAATTCTGGCGATATGGTATGCCGCCTACACTGACTGTCGCCAGCGACACTGTACACCGATTTTAAAATCTCGTATAAAAGTGGCGTACCATATGGACAAAACTATATGGCAGTGCTCATTGATTTTTTTTTCTCCTATGTGTAGCTGCGAAGACGTTTCTCACAGCTCATAAACATGAGGAATATAGGCTGATGGGTGTGGGTGGGTGTTTAAGAGTATACGTCCTTTTACACTACTTGTGGGTGATATCAAAGACAGGGCAACGATAAAGAAAAAAAAAAGACCAGCACAAATATTTGGCCCCCGTCGGGATTCGAACTCACGACCCGAGCATTGCGAGTCCAACGCTCTACGATTCGGCTGTCCCGGCTCGAGGAATATAGGCAACAAATATGGAAATGAATAATGTAATAAATACACATTATTCTGAGTATTACTTACTTACTTACTTAGGCCCCTGGCTCCACGTGGAGCATAGGCCATCGACAACCCTTCGCCATCGCACTCTGTTCTGGGCTATTCTTGCCACTCCAGTCCAGTTGGTCCCCTGCTTATATAACTCTGCCTCAGTGTCCCGCCTCCAGCTGTTGCGAGGCCGGCCTCTCTTCCTTTTCCCCTGTGGGTTCCATGTCAGGGCTTGGCGTGTGGTGCTGGATGCTGGCTTCCTGAGGGTGTGTCCACTCCAGCCCCACTTCCTCCGCAGGATCTGCTTGGCCGTTGGTTCCTGCCCTGCTCGCTCTGGGTATTAGAATGAATCTATTCAGTTCGCACAACGAAACCCAGTTAAAATGAAGCCAAAGTCGTTGCTTGTGCTTCTAAAGTTTATAATAGCTATTGGGGAAACACTTCCGCTGACGGTAGCAGAACACAGCTTAAACAAGCAAGGTAAGAAGCCAATGAAGCACTCGCTTCCCCTCCCCTCTACTTAGCGTAGATTGGAAAATCGCTGAAGGAGGGGGTCACAGATCTCCCAGGCAGCGCGATCGAATAATGCTGATCATACATACTCTGCAAATGGCCATTAAGCCCCGGAGATCGGTTACCCAGTTATTAATAAGCGAAGCCATCAACTTCAGCTAACTCAAAACGAAACGACAGGTTGTGTTGCTTGGCTGGGGGAGGAAAGGACTGAGAGGGGAAATTCTCATGGTGGTTTGTGAAAAATTGCTGTGGACTTTATCGTTCACCATGGAGACCTTGTAGGACATCGGTGTCCGCGTAGATAGTGTTGAAAGTGGAATTACTCTCCTGATAGGACCTATCTCTACTGCACGCTGGTCAGCGTGGAAGAAGGGGGGGGGGGGGGGTGGTGGGGTAAATCTCTACGGGGTGCAGTCAAACTGGACGTGAGCGTTTCCGGTGCTACTCCGTCTTTGAAGTTCCTATCACAATTGCTCTCACGTAGAACTGTATGTTTGAAATATGAGCACGTGCAGCACGTTTTTAGGTTTTCTGTTTTTGTTTTTAGTAACATGTTTCTTCCTTGACAGAGTTTAGCGCAACCCAGTGGAGTGGGTTTTTTGTTGTTGTTGTTGTTGTTGTTTTTTGTTCGTTTTTTGGGGTGTTTTTTTTTAGTTTGTTTGTTTTTTTTTTGTTTTGTTTTTCGTTGTTGTGAGTGCACATAGAACCTCTCTCTCTCTCTCTCTCTCTCTCTCTCTCTCTCTCTCTCTCTCTCTCGCCTGTAGTTTAAATCTATCATAATTACTTACCAGTCTAGTATGCCATTTCAATGCTGTCAATATGTACTTCTCCCATTGAGCATTAACATAAGCGGTGCCGCTTGTTTATGCTCATTATCTGTTTACTGGAACGACTTGTCAGTGTTGCAACTGATAAACCTGTTTAAACCAAATATGAGCATGCAGGCGTAAGGACACAAATTGAGCGTTTGGTGTTTATTTGGAGAACCCTGTTTGGCGAGTGTGCTAGTTTGTAATCCTTTTTTTTTGTCATGAAATGCGTGATTTTCGTGATTTTTTTTTTAAATTATGTAGCCAAGGTGTATGCCATGGGGGCGCAACAAGAGGCAAGCTGCCAGTGAAGCTGGGACCTGTTGCGAAGAAGAGTGGCAAAGGCGACGTGAGCGGTGTTGGTTAAAGCGGCTTTCTGGCCTAAACAGAAAGTAGACTAGCATTACTCCAATAAGGCCTAAAGACATTAAATTTTTTATATATATAAACTCCTGTCAGGTGCGTGCCCTTGAATGGTCTGTGCATGGTAATTTTTGTTTCCAGATTGAAGCATTATTAGCGGTAACTGTGATGCCTGCGCTGGATTGGACACACCCTCAGGAAGCCAGCATCCAGCACCACACGCCAAGCCCTGACATGGAACCCGCAGGGGAAAAGGAAGAGAGGCCGGCCTCGCAACAGCTGGAGGCGGGACACTGAGGCAGAGCTATGTAAGCAGGGGACCAACTGGACTGGAGTGGCAAGACTAGCCCAGAACAGAGTGCGATGGCGAAGGGTTGTCGATGGCCTATGCTCCACGTGGAGCCAAGGGCCTAAGTAAGTAAGTAAGTGATGCCTGAGGCTAGTAAGGAATATATATATATATATAATAGGCATTTTGAGACCTCGTGCATTTGTGTTCTTTGACCTGCGCACATCTTCGCAGTGTGTAGTAAATTAGAAATGCATTCGTCACAGTCGTTGTCTGGCTGACAAACCGTGCCTTTCTTTCACGTCGACAAACCCAAGTCCGTCGGAAACACGCGGAGCTACTCAAATTTTGAAAATGGAAACACTCGGTGCTACTGTTTGGAAACCAGATACGACATTGACTAACGCTGCACTACAATGCTAAGACGTGTGCAGGCTCATATTCAGACATAATTATGATTTTACGGGAGAGCAAAGGCGTACATTTTATGTGTGTCAGTCTTCTCTGGTAGGAGCAATCATCCTATCATGAAACTGATGTGTTCCACAGGAGTGATTGGGAACAACCGAAAAGAATTATTAAAAACGCTAAGGGGGGGGGGGGGGGGAGCAATAATGATGATAGAAACGGAGAATTGAACAGAAGGCGCCCAGGCGTCAAAGAAGGCGTCTAGGAATTCGGATACACTGATACAGTGGTGTTGACCCAATCCACCAGCTCCGAGTCCAGAGGCACCAGCAGACGATCCTCTTCAGACTGAGGACTGGCCACTGCAGACTACTGAGCCACCTCAACCCACTCAAGATTGCCCACACTGATGAATGTCCATGTGGCACTGGATCCCAAACCCCAGAACACATCCTTCAGTACTGTCCTGCCCATGATGCTCTACGACGTCAAACCTGGCCAGAGGGCGCAGAACTACAGGTGCAGCTCTTGGTTAGCGGCCGTCATGGCCTGGACAAGGCCGTGCGATTCCGCCTCATGGCGACCGGGCTGCAGATCTGACGCAACCAGTCAAATTGACCGCAGAAAAAAAAAAAAAGACGTAGAAGGATCAGGCTGGGGCATTACTGAGAGAAAAAAAAAAACAAGAAAAAAAAAGACTGAAACCTTGGCTGGGGTGCAGAGGCAGCGTCCTGCTGGGGAAACACAGGGGCATTGCCCTACTTGAGAAAAAAAAGTTTAGCATTTTTAAACACATTTAGTTGCCTCTCCTGGCACCGAAAAGTAAAATACTGCCTTGATACTGATAAGGAAGTCTTCAAAAATGAAGTTAGACTGTGCTGCATGGCATTGCATGTATCATTACTGTGTGTGAAACCATTTTTTCCTCCTTCCCTTTCTTTGGCAGAAACTTAGATGTTTTTTGCTGAAAGGATAGGAAATTTGGTTGAAAATTGCCAAGTGACTGATAATTCCCCAGCCTGAAGGATACAGTACAAACGATATATACGACTTTTGGTAGAGATACAGTACAATCGATATCAGTATACAACTGTTGGTAGCTTCCCGGCCCTCGGATGCTCCCGTCTGGGTAACACCGGAAACACTTAGGTTACAGACCAGTAATAGCTTCCGGGTGATGAAGTAAGAACTACGCTAACTATAGTAGAAAATCTTTGCCCCTTTTAAAATTTGTGTGCAGAGTACAAAATGGCAATCTGGTGCTTTTTGTTGGCTTTGTAAACAAGTTTCGTGCCAGGTAATAGTAAAATTAGGGGAAAACTGATGAGGCTGGCTTGTGGACTATTTGTATTCATGCGCGGCTGGCACACTGAGGAGCCAGCAGACGACCGTGGAATGAGGGGGTATGTGGTCGCTGCCAACATTGCCATAAAAACGGAATATTGGAATTTGTTGAAATTTACTCTACACATGAGTCTATGGCTGCCTGATTTTTGTGATTTTTTTTTTTTTGGTGAATTTTAAAGCATTTCTAGGGTGTCATCTGCAACCTTATGTGTAAGAGGAATATAATAGCGTACGCAGCCTGGGTAACACCGGAAACACTTCCATCCACACTGACATACACCCCCGTGTATATATACTGGTCACTGGTCAGCGTGGTGGACGTGAGCCCTTACCGCGTAAGCCTCAAGATTGTGTTTGCCACAGCCAGCCTGTACAAACCAGCGCAACGAGTGATTGTGAGGGGATTTGCCAAATGCGTTAACGGCCTTTTTGGCTGGCTTGGCCCGTCAGTTGAGCCCATGGTGCCCTTTGTCCACCCTAATCCGCCCCAGGTGAACACAAAGGGGCCTGAGACCAGTTAAGTCATTAACGAGGGGAAAGTTTTCCTATCCGCATTGTAGCGTGAGGCGGTATTTACTGCGCGCGGATTCGCTCGAATGAACTTCGTCGGCCGGCGACTGAGGCGAACTCACTCCGCTCTCAGTCTGTGGGGCTCGGCCGTGTGTGTGTGTGTGAGAGAGAGAGAGAGAGAGAGAGAGAGTCAGTGCTTCGTCTGCCTCTGTGTGTGTGTGTGTGTGTGTCAGTGTTTCACTCTGAGAGAGGGAGAGAGAGAGAGAGGTGGTCAAGATTCCTTGTCCCCTCGCCCCAGGGGTGGAGGCGAACAAGTCCAGTGAGTTGTACAAAACATGTCAACTCACTACAGGTACCGAGCAGCCAAAGTCACACGCCAGGAACAACTTGTCCTTAAGGGCCAAAAGCCATAGGACGTAAAGCAAGCTAATGATGATGATGACAGGTACCGAGGCCACATACATACGTCCAGTCAGTTCAGACCCAAAGCTGTGTCCTAGTGAAACTGACCGATGATCGACATCTTGCTGATTTCATAACTCTTTCACTGTTTGTCGGAGATTCGTCACTGTTGCCAGTCAGTGTTGGGGCGCCTGATAAACATCAACTCAACATAGTCTGTCTAGCCTTAAGCTCAGTGTTTTGTAACTGTACAGTTTCTCAGACAAAGAATTAGTCGGGAGGTGGGGGACTCGGAAGGGGGAGGGGGAGGAGGGAGCGATCGAGACGGGAGACTTTGCACATGTTGATATTACCCCCTCTCTATTTAAGTGTGTGTTTGTGTGTGTGTGTGTGTTTGTGTGTGTGTGTGTCTCTCTCTCTGTGGGCGTGTGTGTGTGTGTGTGAGCCTCGGAGTGATACATTACCTACTACACCCCCTCCCCTTAAGTAATATTATCATCGCCATAACTACATTTCCTTCGTTAGCAGACTACAAAAAAAAAATTCTAGACATTTACAGTAAAAAGTCTTGAACGCGGAAACCAACAGAAACGTACAATCAGTGGTGGTACAGTGTCACGGTCTCACGCAATCCTGTGAACTCCTTTGTTTTACACTGGTGATATTCTAGCGAAAAGTTTTCCTGGGCCTTTCCGGGCGAACAGACTTGCAGTCGACGTGCCTCAGTCAGTCTTCGTCTCAGTTCATCACTTGTCAGGTGCTGATACGCTGACAAACACCTCGATGGGGTTAACACGAAAACGTGTTGACATCCATGCAATGGGGGCTTATGTACTTAGCCAGTGACTTTAGCGAAGGTGTGTGAGAGGCGCCTTCGCATTAAGAAGCACACAAGGAAGAGGCAGTCAGCCGTAACGAGTTATTGTCCACTTTAGATTTCCAGGGAGGGGCTGTGGTGTCTAGGTGGCGAGGGGAATCACGAGAAGGGCTTGGGAAGAGAGACTGGCTCAGCAAAAGACAACACCAAATGAAATTGTTTGTAGTTGGGGTAAGAAAAGCCTGAAGACGGATGGGTGTCTGGGAGGCTGGGTAATCACAAGACGTGGTTGGGGGGGGGGGGGGGGGAGCGGGGTGGGTTGGCGGTTCAACGTCCTTTTCCACCACATAATTAAAGTCCAACGCTCTACCATTCGGCCATCCCTGCTGGGGGAAGAGGGGAGCCAGGGTGGCCGAATGGTAGAGCGCTGGACTTCTAATGCTCGGGTCGTGAATTCGCATCCCGGCTGGGGCCAAATATTTGTGCTGGCTTTTTCATCGTTGCCCCGTCTTTGATATCACCCGTATGTGGTGGAAAAGGACGTTAAACCCCCAAACACCCACTTACCCACACCCCACCCACCCGCTGGGGGAAGCGACTGACTTCGCCAGAGACAAAGCAAAACGAAAGATTTTGTTTGCAGGTAACAGCTCAGACATACATACGGATGGGTGGGGTGGGTTTGGGGGAGTTAAACGTCTTTTTCCACCACATATGGGTGATATCAAAGACGGGACAACGCGGAAAAGGCCAGCACAAATATTTGGCTCCAGCAGGGACTCAAACTCACGACCCGAGCATTGATAGTCCGACGCTCTACAATTTGGCTATCCCGGCTTCCCGAGTCATACATAACATGTAACAGGCACATTCAGACTGAAAATCAGAAAAGCTTAAAGCTGGGTGTTTAGGTGGCTGAGAAATCACAAACGGGGATTTTTAATTAAAGAAACGACTGGTTTCGCGAATGAAAAACGAAAGATTTTGTTTGTACGTATGTGACAGGCGAGTTAGTCTTAACCTGTCTTGAACGCAAAAAAATGGGGGTTTAACGTCCTTTTCCACCACATACGAGAAGGGAGGGAAGTGGCTATGTTCAAGCAAGAAAAAGAAGAAACACACACCTTGATGTGCCTGGGAAAAAGAAAAGGGAAATACCGGGGAAATATTGTTTCTCGGCAACAGGCAAGTTGCTAAACGTCACCTGAACTTCTAGGAAGGTCTGAAGATGTCTAGGAAATTATGAGGCTCCGGAAAGGCGACTGATTTCGCAATTGTTTGTACTTGACAGGCTTTTCGCCTCTTGAATTTCAAAAGAAAAGCCTGACCGAGACAGCTGGGGGTCATGAGACCCGCGGGTAGGGGGAGTGAGGTCCATTAAAACAGGGTAGCGAAGGCGATGACAGCTTATCCACCGTGAGAAGGATTTGCCTACACGGGTAAGCCAACATACTGGGAAAGTCAGTGGCACTCAGGTGGGCCTCCATCACGGCAATACCCCGTCAATCCCTTCCACCCCCACCACACCCATCGTGTCCTGCGTGTCGCGCCGGGAGCTGGTCAGCGACTGGTCAGTCGGGGGTCCACGGACACGGCCAGCGCCACCCACCATACCTGAGCGCGTCCCGCGAGGAAAGGAAGGCGGCGTGACACAGGTACGCGCTGGAGCGGGGGGAGGGGGAGGGGGGAGGAAGGGGGAAGGAGGGAGGGAAGGCGGGGCGTAGGAGGGGGAGGGGGGAAGGGTCTGAAAATACCTTACACTAAGAGTAGCAATGTACTAACTGGCGCTTGTATGGATCTACCTTCCACCCCCACCCCACCCTTCCCCTCTAGGCTCTTGGTCTGTGCTAGTAGGCTACTCCTACTTTGTACAGTCCTACGACTGACTGATCAAGGTGGGTAAGAAGGGGGGAGGGGAGGACGGTCACTGAGACCCAAACTCCGGAGGGACGTGCGGCAGACCCCAAGTGCAATTTGCCAGACGCTGAGAGAGGGAGCCGCGGCAGCATCAATCTGAATGACTGGGCCCAAGGAGACTTGTGCGTGAGTGAATGTGTACAGGGACTCTACTACTATACGCGCGCTGGCTCTGTGTTTCCGTGACGTGACGGCGTGTTTAGCCCACCTACTCCTGGCATGATTCAAGTGGATAATAATCTGGGCCCCTCTTCCCGCTCCTGTGTCGACAGCGCGTCCGCCTCCGTGGCCGCCGCCGCCGCCGCTGCAGGTGAGACAAGGGAATTTAGCAGACTGCCCTTCCGCGGCACTGTAATTGCAAGTGAAAATCTCTCATGGGATTAAGTTGACGAGAACCTTGGATTGCTTAAAATTATTACCAGTTTTATCATCTGACGTCAGTGTATACGTGTATTGAGCGCTGACTGATTCAGTGACTGTGACTTGCCGATATTTAAGGCGAACGAGGGAATTAGCAGAACACACACCCGCATGGCACTGTGCAGTGCAAGTGACAATCTCTCGTGGGACTATGTGGATGGTTATCTTGACACAATTTATTTTGCGTACATGTAGTAGTAAGGGCCATGTATTCATCACTGCTGTATCCTGCCAATAAGCAAAACGAATGGCGAGAAAAGGGAATTTGCAAAACGCCTGTAACTGCAAGTGAAAATCTGTCCGAGGGTTTGGCTGACAAAGAAATTTTACTCATCTGACGAGCATGTGACAATGCTCTGTCGGCGATTGTTGTAAAATCTCTACTTAGGTTCAAGGAGAGGCAAGGGAATTAGCATACGACACCCGAGGCGCTGTAATTGCAAGTGAAAAATCTCTCCAATGGTTTGGCAGACAAAGGACCTTGGCATACTTAAAATTTTATCAGCTAACGCACATGTAATTATTGACCGTTGACTATGGCATGTCGATAGGTCAGCCTGTGTAAATCTCTTTAGGGGTTTGGTCGAGAGGGGCACCGGATATACTTCCAACTTTTATCATCTGACATAATTATTGACTATTCAATTACTTAAATTCGATCACTCCCTTGCCTGTGCTGTAAAACTTGTAAACTGAACATAGAATCTTTCGATAAGAAGGAGACAGAAACAGAACAAACAAAACTTTAGTTTCTTTTGAAAAGAAAATGCTCACCAACTGAGATCTCTCTCTCTCTCTCTCTCTCTCTCTCTCTCTCTTAATGCGTGAACTGCTTTTGCACGGTTGCCTTAATTGAATTTTTTTTATTGAGCATATCATAAGTTCGTCTTGATTATGTTCAAACTGTTTCTCTGCATTTCCTCCAGTGCAACGAAATATATCTGTTGTAAACAGAACTTTAGTTTCTATCGGAAAGGTCTATCTAGTCATACTCTGGTCAGTTTTCAATCTGCCGTTGCTATACAAAACAGAGGGAGATGTCTTGGGTCCTTGACACAATCAGGCGTAGAGACCTTTATCAAACTACTTCCACACGAACGGCGGCCGTCCACTGCTGCTGATTGGGGTCCCATTCTTTATAATTTCACCCCCAACCCCCCCCCCCCCCCCCCCACACCTTGTGATTGTGACTGAAAATCTCTTGACTAATTTTCAAGGGTTCTTGGCGCATTCAGCTCTTATCACCCGATACCCCTCACAGTTACTCGGCCTTCAGTGAAAAGGGATGATGTAACGACATTTCTAGACTTAAGCTATAACCGACTATCAGTTTGCAGTTTAGGCACAGTTATCGACCTCTGGGATTTGTGAATAGTCACCTGTACAGTTTTGAAACTCCTGGTGCGGTCAATAGTCATTTCAACGCCTTTTTCCTGTGGTGCGTGTTTAGTGTTTATAAATATGCTTAAATAAATAATAACTGAATAAATAAATGTGCATTGTAGATTTACCACTTGCTTTGATGTTCTCTGGAGCGCATCGTGTCCCTTCACTGTCTTAAATACCTACTACTCAAATACTTAAATGAATAAATGATTGAGCATGGTGGTTTTTCTCGCTGTATTTAAACAAGTTTGCTGAGACATAATCAAGATCCATGATTCTCCAGATAAATGATTGTGCATACTGGTTTTTCTCACTGTTTAAACAAGTTTACTGAGACATAATCAAGATCCATGATTCTCCAGATAAATGATTGTGCATGCTGGTTTTTCTCACTGTATTTAAACAAGTTTACTGAGACATAATCAAGATCCATGATTCTCCAGATAAATGATTGTGCATATTGGTTTTTCCTCACTGTATTGAAACAAGTTTACCGAGACATAATCAAGATCCGTGATTCTCCAGATAAATGATTGTGCATATTGGTTTTTCCTCACTGTATTGAAACAAGTTTACCGAGACATAATCAAGATCCGTGATTCTCCAGATAAATGATTGTGCATATTGGTTTTTCCTCACTGTATTGAAACAAGTTTACTGAGACGTAATTAAGATCTATGATTGTCAAGATGAAATACTGCATGCACTCAAAATAAATGCGCACAAACAGCAGACAAAAGCCTACATACTTACATGCCCAGCGTAACCATGCTGCACTGGCTCGTATGAGTTTGCAGCAGACGAAAACCTCCGTCGGTTCACGTACACTACCGATACTACAGCGATTTCCCCGATACCAAAAATCAGCCAATAACTCTTAGTACTTTACAGTAGCTCAGATACCTCCTAATTTCTTAATCCCCGTATTGACACGGCCTTTACACCTCCCCACGCGACTAAAAATCCCGAGGGATTTGTTAAAAATCCCAAAGGATTTACTGCTGAGCCCCTGGCATCAACTTGTCATTACACGGCCCCTCGACTGTCCCTCCTCCACAACACAGTCGTGTCCCCTTTATGAAGACAACTCAGTGGGGGGAATTTTTCAAAAGTCCCGAAGGGTGTTGACGTAAGAATGGCTGTTAGGCTTGCGCTGACAGGTCGTAGTTTACGGGAGACAGCATTTAACAGTAAGGTGGAAATTTTTGCAATGGTTTTGGGTAAGGACCGGCTCATTTTGGCCAAATTTGCCTCTGTGTGTGTGTGTGTGTGTGGTATGTCTTAAATTTACGCTGTTTCGTTGTGACGTAACCTTTGGATTGCTTGATTGGCGTTTGATGGCAGTAGTCATTGTTTAGTTGGAGAATGTATTTGTTTATCTGTTTATCTATTGATCTATTTATTATCTACGGTCTTTGGCCCTATACTGGCTATAGTTGGGCAAAGTACACGCTGAAAAATATAATGTTCTCGGTATATATACGCCTCTCTCTCTCTCTCTCTGTGTCAACATCACCCATGCGGTGTGGAGGGAAAGGACGTCAAACCCTCAAAACTCTTTGTTTTTGTTCTGTTCTGATTGGTTTCGTTTGTTTGTTGTTGGTGGTGTTTTTGTTGTTGTTGTTGTTGTTTTGCTTTGGTTTTATGGGTTTTGGGGTATTTTTGTGGGTTGTTTTAGTTTTGGGTTTTTTTTTTGTTTGTTGTTTTTTTGTTTTTGTTTTTTTTTGGGGGGGGGTGCTGTTGTTTTTTTATTTACTTTTTTTTTTTGGGGGGGGAGGGGATGAGGATTGAGAAGGTGGGGGATATGTACTGGTGAACTGGGTAACACTGTTGTGCTTCGGTAATCAGGGGAGATGTCAAGAGGACCGAGGAGGGTGGTTAGGGTTGTCAAAGGAACGATTTCGGTACGGGGCAGTGATTCGGGTATTGCCAACTGCCAAGGGTAGAAACTAGAACGGCACCCAGCCGCCCGTTTGCTCGTGTACTGACTACACGCCGTGCCTTACTCAGCCAAAAGCCAAACTCACGTGGATTTCACAGTGAATCAAACCTCGCCGACATCACTCGTGGTCACTGACAGTCCACTGCGAACTGACCCAGTGTTGTGTCATGGAATGTCCCCTCTGCTATCGGCTGTTATCTACGCGACACAAAAGAAGCGATTTGCGAGCACACGCTAGTCTCCACTCCCCTTAACAACTGAACTCTACTCCTTCGGCGAGCTTCAGTTGTGACACGGGTTTAGCGGGCAAACTGACTTGACGGACAGGGCACTTGCGAAGTTCGTGACAATACACACAAACGGGCTCATGCA
Source organism: Batillaria attramentaria (assembly GCA_018292915.2). NCBI lineage: Eukaryota > Metazoa > Mollusca > Gastropoda > Batillariidae > Batillaria > Batillaria attramentaria. The sequence continues at coordinate 1,419,978 of JACVVK020000005.1, read as the reverse complement.
TGCTTTATCAGTCAACACTTTCCACTTTCATTATTCTACCCCCCTCACTTGAGATTGAAGTGAGATTCGGTTCCTCCGGTGCAAGAGGCTGTGTCACAAGGTACGGCAGTGGGAAGTTGGGGGCCTCTGAACGTTGGAGAATGGTTCGAGGGTTTGGCAGCGTTCGTGGTTTTGCTGCTGCTGCTGCTGTTGCTGTTGTTTGTTGGTGTGTGTGTGTGTGTGTGTGTGTGTGTGTGGTGTGTGTGTGTGTGTGTGTGTGTTTTGACTACTTTATTACCCCTTTCGGGAAATTCGGGCTGCTTCCCCTCGGGGGAAGCGCGTCGCCGCGGTGCAGCGCCACCCAATACCTATCCTATATCTTTTTTCCAGTTTTGCTGGGGGAGGAAAGCCGGATAACCCGAAGAGAAACCCCCGATGAGCGTTGGACCGTCAGTGCTCGGGTCATGAGTTCGAATCCCGGTTGAGAGCAAAATTATTTGTGCCGAATTTTTTTCATATTCCCCCATCTTCGACAGGGAGCCGGGATAGCAGAATGGTGGAGTGTAGGACTTTCAATGCTCGGGACGTGAGTTCGAATCCCGGCTGGGGATATTTGTGCTGGCCTTTTTCTCATTGCCCCGTCTTTTGATATCACCCATATGTGGTGGAAAAGGACGTTAAACTCCCAAACACCCCCCCCCCCCCCCAAAAAAAAAAAGTCACAAAACTCCAACTGGCTGTTTTACTTTGAGTGTAGCGAATGTAAATTCAACTTCATTAACTTTACGGACAAACCACTTTAACAAATATATTTGGTATCTGAGCGTAGCGATCCTAAAACTAAACTTACTTTGGTACTGTGTGCATTATGTACACGCACTGACAGCTAAACCACACTTTAACAAAGCGTACATTAAGAATACATTAAGCTGACGCATCTACTTAACAAACGCCAAGAGCTGCAAAATGTCATTAACACTCGGGGGTGTGAAATTGTCACCTTCATAGATATTTCCTGAGCGTGGCGATCCTAAAATTAAAGTAATTACTTTGGTACTGTGTGCACGGACAGCTAAACCACACATTAACAAAGCGTACATCAAGAATACATTAAGCACCGGCCCCCGTAGTGTAGTGGTTAGCACTTCGGACCATGGACTGGGAGACCCGGGTTCGAATCCCAGCCGAGACAAGCGGGATTTTTCCTACCTAGGTCGGCCCCTACCCAGAGTGGGTGTGCTATGGGCCCAATGGGGAGGCTGTTGCCACACAGCCGAGCTTCACCCACTTCACGGGTGCGACTTTGGGGGTGCTTCCCTTGGTATGACACGTCTTATGATGTGGATGATTACACGGCCGGCACCGCAGGTGCCGTAGTTCCCGGGCCTGGTGAACGCCGGGATATTTATGACAGGAAGCGTGGAATGCGGCCCTGTCCCGCAGTCCCAAACCACATGGACCTCCATAGCATCATCTTACCATCATCCTCATCTCCATCATCATGCATAATAATTGCCCCAGCCTTCGAGCCCTCCGTGGATTCCACCCATGACCTGGGAGGAACACCACTGGAGCTGGAAAAAAGAGTTGGGGCAGCAACAACAACAACAACAACAAAAAAGAGAATACATTAAGCTGACGCACCTACTTGAGAAACGACAAGAGCTGCAAAATGTAATTAACACTCAAGGGTGTGAAACTGTCACCTTCATAGATATTTACTGAGCGTAGCGATCCTAAAATTAAACTTATTTTGGTACTGTGTGCACTGACATTTAAACCACACTTTAAACAAAGCGCACATTAAGAATGCATTAAGCTGACGCATCTACTTAACAAACGCCAAGAGCTGCAAAATGTCATTAACACTCGGCGGTGTGAAATTGTCACCTTCATAGATATTTACTGAGCGTAGCCATCCTAAAATTAAACTAATTAAACTTACGTTGGTACTGTGTGCATTATGTACACGCAGTGACAGCTATACCACACTTTAACAAAGCGTACATTAAGAATACATTAAGCTGGCGCATCTACTTAAGAAGTGCCAAGAGCTGCAAAATGCAATTAACGCTCGAGGGTGTGAAATTGTCACCTTCATAGATAAAAGTAACACTTGAACCGCACTTTAAGCTAAGTTATGTCTCTGGGGAAATTTCACCCCTTGGTGAGAACATTAGTATTGTGTATGACCTGCTAGTGTGCAGGGACACATATTAGGTAATGTCTCTCAGCTCAAAATGGTATCACTGCGCTCGGAAAAGCCCATATGCACTCCATACCAGCTCTTAGCAATTTTCCCCACTGTCGTTGTTGAGAATGTCCCTGTATGTGCAAATAGACTTGTTCTTTTTTTACTCATTATTCTCGGGCCGTGAGTTCGATTTCTGGCTGGGGCCACATATTTGTGCTGGCCTTTTTCTCGTTGCGCCGTCTTTGATATTACCCGTACGTGATGGAAAAGGACGTTAAACTCCTAAACACCCACCCACCCACCCTATGTTTTGTTTTTTTTTACTTGTTCATACAACTACATGTAGAAAAAAATAAAAATAACACCTATGCATGGGAATAAGACAAAATCGTGTCCTTCCCAAAGAAAGGTAACTTATACATGTACCAAAAATCTCGAGAGGAGAACAAAGGTTCATACCGGACACGGTCCACCGACCCCGGAAATCACCATAGCGTGACAGGCAACAGATCGGCCGGAGGCAGGGTCTCGACAGGTACCCCACTCATCAGGGCTCGAGTGACAAAGGGAACGTTGCGCAACCATGGGGAAATTGGGGTTAACGCGCTGCGCTTCAAACACGCTCATTGTGGAGTATCGCCTCGCAATCTGCCTAACTGCGTTTGATCGGCACTTTTGAAAAGAGCACTTCCCACGTGGGATCCTTCGGTCGCACGCCGCTCTTCTCAAGTTGCCGGAGACTCAGTAGGGTTGTCGATGACGTGGCCGGGTTGAGTGGGTTTGGATAGCCAGGGCTTAAAACTGTCCACCTTTCGCCGGATTTCCATCTTTGGCTACCCCCCCCCCCCCCCCCCCCGGCCGCAAAAGTGTGTTTCCTCCTCTGAAGCATGTTCTGGAAGTATTTTGTGTACAGCAACCGGACTGTTGATGGTTCGATCCTAATTAATGTACTACAAATTTACGACGCCAATGTAATTAAAATGCCGAAACTGATTTAGGCCGGGCATGCTCTCTCTCTCTCTCTCTCTCTCTCTCTCTCTCACACACACACACACACACACACACACACACACACACACACACACACACACACACACATGGACGCACACACTGCACGCACGCGCGCACGCACGCACAGGTCGACTGATTATTTGTGCGCCAGTGGAATTATAATTCATTCTTCACAATCTAGGTCAGTGTTAGATGCAGGCAGCAGAGAATACTCGGCTAACGTCCTAAAGTTTGTTTTGAGTCAAGACACACCAGAAAATATCTCGATCATATAGCAATCAGGTTTTTGATTTGTTTCAACCAAAACGTTTCCGACAAATTTCATCGGTGTAAACGTACCCTAACGTACGTCATACCCGGTCACGCCATGTGAAATCGCCAAACTATCGGTAAGCTTTTAACGTGTGATGCCCTCATCTTTCTCCGGCTTCGCTAATCCCTTTGGTACACACTGACCGACTGGCACGTCAACACAGGGGGAACAACTTGTCAACAGCGGCAGATAACCACGTCGCCACGGCTCATGCAACTACCCTTTCAAGCCAGTACGGAAAGCTGGATGGAGACTGTTTAAGTATGGGCGAATACCGGAATTCCTAGGGCGAAGATCTGCATGGAAGTGGTTTGCTTTTAGTCTGGGCTTTCAAACTCCAAAGATGCCGACCCTCGAGGACTGTGTCTGTACCACAGTGTTAGTCGCTGTAAGAGGAATGTTCAGTGTATTCCTTACTTTGTGCCAAGGACAAGAAGATGTAATGGTAGTTTGGAGCGATCTAGCCGGTCTCTGGAGGATTCTGTTGCCGTGTGGACCATCGCAGTGATAAATTACACCCGAGACATATATACATGTACCGGTAGACACGACAGGCATACCCGGCTCTGCTTTCAAAGCCCATCAACAAGTCTGGAGATAAAAGTGAACGAGGCACCCCCAAAATGGCAACATTTGTGTTCACAACACTACTGATTTTTGTTTTCCTTATCGATGAACTGAAAATGTTTTAGCTTTTTATCGTTGTTGTTGTCGTTGTTGTTGTTGTTGTTGTTTATGCGTTGAACTAGTCTGTAGAGTTTGTAGTAAACGAACTAGTTCCAAATGTACACAAGGGGAGCCGGGGTGGCCGAATGGTAGAGCGTTGGACTCTCAATGCTCGGGTCGTGAGTTCGTATCCCGGCTGGGGCCAAATATTTGTGCTGGCTTTTTTCATCGTTGCCCCGTCTTTGATATCACCCGAATGTGGTGGAAAAAGACGTTAAACACCCACCCACCCACTTACCCACCCAAATGTGCACAATGATATTTCTAATTTTCTTCTGTTCACAGGATCGCCCCTGTATGACACACAGCTCAGAGGGGGGTCGGGCCTGCCGACGATGCACCTCCCTCCAGCGGCCCCGCCCCCACGGCCGGGCCCAGGGGGTCAGCCACAAGGGCCCGAGGGGGTAGGCGGTCACGTTGTGGTACACTGGACACAGAGCGGACCCAGCGTGCAAGCAGGTCCGGAACGGGATGGGTCTGAGGAGGATGAGGATGAAGGTGAGTGCCTCCAGAAGATCGCTGTCACTGGGGACCTGGGTTTCCAGTTAGACGCACCCCAGTTAGGTATATATATATATCCCCCGTAAACGTTCCCAGCTAATATTCTAGTGAATCTTGTCCCAGTTAGATGCTCCAAGCTGGACGCATCCCAGTTAGATTTGTCCCATCAAGACGGTGCAAGACAGACGCACCCGAGCTGGACACATTCCAGTTAGACGCATTGTATTTAGGTCTTGTCTCCGTTAGATGCCCCCCAGTTAGACGCATCCCAGTTAGATTTGTCCCGTCAAGACGCTCCCAGACAGACACACCCGAGCTGGACACATTCGAGTTAGACGCATTCTAGTTAGGTCTTGTCTCCGTTAGATGCCCCCAGTTGGACGCATCCCAGTTAGATTTGTCCCATCAAGACGCTCCCAGACAGACGCATCCGATCTGGACACTTTCGAGTTAGACGCATGCTAGTTAGTCTCGTCTCTGTCAGATGCCCCTAGCTAGACGCATACTCGTAGCATTGTTGAAAAGGTAGGCAAGATATGCAGTATTTCAGAAGGGGACTGCACTGATGCCACACAGACTGATTAATTGATCTTGTTGGTTTCTGTTTCAGATTACCGCCCTTTCACTCCACCCCCACCCCGAGAGAGGCTGAGCTACACTCGGTACCAGCTGGAGCTGCTGAACGGTATTTACAATGAGGTGCGCTACCCGAACAGCGTCCAGAAACAGCTCATCGCCAAGCGCGTGGGAATCACGCGAGAACAAGTCAAGGTTTGTCGATCAGGAATTATGGGCTCATGTGCATGTACTCTCAGAGTCTGTTTCTTTGTTTACGCCTTCCTGTGTGTAGCCATAAGCCTCCCAGATGCTGGATTTTCCCCGGTAACTTAAAACAGGAAGGTCGATAATTGAAGAAGAAGAGCAGGATTCTCATTATATGTTGTCTATATCCACGCATTTCTTGAATGGCTTTCTCAGAAATCTTCTTCTGCTTCTGCCGATTTGACTGGTCACGTCAGATCTGCAGCCCGGTCGCCATGACGAATTCCACGGTCTTCTCCAGGTCATGACGGCTACCACCAAAGCTGCACCTGTATAGCCCTGCGCCCTCTGGCAAGGTTTGACTTGGTAGAGCATCATGGGCAGGACAGTACTGAGCGTTCTCAGAAAGGATTGAATCATTGTTTAACTCACCTAATAACTGCTCATAAACGTTATCATTGTTAATTTTCAGATCTGGTTCCAAAACCGACGACGGAAAGATGTGGTTGGCGGCAGCAAGACCGGCGACAAGCAGACGACATCGTCCGACAAAACAGACACGTCCCAGAGTAATCCCACGTCCTCGTCCTCCCCACTGACAACGACAACCTCCAGCAAGACAAGCACGTCCTGCTCACCCATCAACGACACGGGCCAGGGCAGCCCCTCGGAGCTACGCCACGAGAACCACAGTGCAGACTCTGGCGACGCGGACAGTGGAGTAAATTCACGTGGGAAAAGTGTGTGTGGTAAAGGTGGTGGTGGTGATGGTGGAGGGGGTGGCGGAGACAAGGGTGATTCAGGACAGGCTAAGATGGTACCAGACGTTGTGGTACGGAGTGTCATTTCGGAACTTGGACGATTCAGCAACGAGAACCTCAAATCCCGGAAGGAGAAGAGGAAAAAGAACAAACACAGATCCCACCATTCGTCTTCATCCTCGGGACGCAGCGGCGGCGGTGGTGGTGGGCACCTTGGTGGTGGTGGTGGTGGTGGTGGTGGTGGGGCAGCGGGTGGGTGGGTCCGGTTCTGGTGGGCCGCCCTCTGTCACGGGCAGGCTGTTCCACACCTATGACATGGTGGCTCCTCCAAACAAGGTGACGCCCACCGCCTTCCTCAACACAGCAGCTAACCGCTTCCACCACTCTCACAACACGTCCGCTTTCAGCAGCCCGCGGGACGCTCGCACGGACGGTCTGCTGATGTCAGCCGGCGCTCCTCGCTTCCCCTGGGAGGGGCTGGAGGGGGCTGGGTTCGGTCAGCAGATGAGTGGGGCTGTGGCTAATGACCTGAACCACCACCACCACCACGCCAACGCCGCGCGCGGACTGGCAAGCATGGGGATGGGGCTGGGTTCGGTTGGTCAGAGTCCAGGCGTGCACGACAGTCTTCCCGTGCTGTCCGACCTCCTCAGCTACCGCCAGCACCTGGAGTCCGCCTCCGCGGCTGCGCGGGACTCGGCTCAGGCCCAGAGTTCTGTCCTGGGGGTCGGCGGGGACGGGAAACCCAAGCTACCGGACGCTCTCAGCCCGGCTTCCCACCACAACGGCGTGGCTTTGCCGACTCCTTCCCTCGCAATGAACCGCGTCTTCCCGTTTCCTTTCATCGCTGACCCTCCTATCGTGCTGTCCAGCTTGCACCAGCACGACTCGCTGCGCACTCCGGCTCACTGGCCCACCCATCCACCCCCTCCCACCCCGCCACACCTCGGGCCTATCGTTTCTATGGGCAGCGTAGCGGACTCTTACAAACCCGTCATGATCTCATCGTTGACAAACCCTTTCTTCCCCCACCCTCCACCCTCTTCTCAGTGGCCAACCCCACCCGGTGCGGACTCGTCTTCTTCGAGTTCCTTTGCACAGCTTTAAAAACGCGCGTTCCGCTGAACGTCTGTGCCAGAGCCAGTGAATAAGGAATTCTCCTGGTTCTTGATCTGTGTGCTTGACTGTCCCAGTGAAAGTGTGAATGTGATTTTGTTGGTTTTTTATGATAATAAAAGAACAGTATTTTTGTAATACACAATGTGACGTGTCATTATATATATATTCCATGTCTTGTGCTGTTCACTCGTCTGCCTACGTGTGTGTGTGTGTGTGTGTGTGTGTGTGTGTGTGTGTGTGTGTGTGTGTGTGTGTGTGTGTGTTTCCGTGCCTTTAATTTTTTTTTATTTCACCAAAACATTTCGGGCCACGTGCGATAACCCACAATAAACGTAGTTGCCGCCCCTGAAAGGGAAGTAACTGTAATGACAAGGTTGCCATAGAAACCTATCTTGCAACATGGCGCTTGAACGACTGCAACGGGCCCCTGCGGTCTATAACTTTGCCGACAGTGACAAATTATGGTGAGTTTTGATGCTGAGATCAAAGTGAGATGCCTTGCGTGCAGATCATTATGTTCAACGACTGAATCAGTTGCGTTTATGCTCACCGTAAAACTGTAGCGATCTATGCGCGGGAAATTCCAGCGAACTCCTTCTGAGTATAGGCCAGGATCACAGATCTAGGGTCCCTGGGATAACTATGTTTTACCAAGCAGTCCACTTGTTGAAGGCGTTCTATTTGAGAATCGAGTGCATGCCCCCCCCCCCCCCCCCCCCCCCCGCCTCCCTTTCTTTTTTTTTTTTTTTTTTTTTTTTTTTTTTTGTCGTGGTTGAAAACATTAAATTCTGCATGTACATAGAAAAATGTGAGCGAAACACCATGACTCTCTCTGTCTTTCTGTCTCGGTCGTGAGTTAGCATTCCGGCTGGGGCCAAATATTTGTGCTGGCTTTTTCATCGTTGCCCCGTCTTTGATATCACCTGTACGTGGTGGAAAAGAACGTTAAACACCCAAACACCCACCCTTTTCTCTCTCTCTCTCTCTCTCTCTCTCTCACAACACCACCAACACACACACACACACACACACACACACACACACACACACACACACACACGCACACACACACACTGTCACACACACACACTATACACACACACACACACACACACACACACACACACACACACACACACACACTATCGTCGAAGACTATACGTGCTTTGACTTGTGATTCATGAATCGGAAAACCGAGGACCAGGGCAGGTTTCTCTGCTGCTGCCAATTCCAGTGATCATTGTCTTTACTTTTGGTTTTCAAGTTGTGAAAATCATGCGTCACATTGACGCACAACCTCAAAAATCTCGTCAGATTCTGAAATGTCTGTGTAAACGACACACATATCTGCGTAGTAAGGAACACTCACACACACACGCGCGCGCGCGCGCGCACACACACACACACACACACACACACACGACACACGACACACACACACCACACACACACACACACACACACACACACACACACACACACACACCGCACGCGCACACACACACACACACACACACACACACACACACACACACACACACACACACACACACACACACACACGCACGCACGCACGCACGCACACTGTCACACACCAGCTTATTTGTAGACGTCAATTGATGTGCTTTGTTTACCAGGAAGGCCTATGTTGAAAAGTGTTCCCTCAACTCGTTCCATGTCTGGCCCGGACGATGGGCTTTCCTGGTCAACGAATACAAAAAGGTTTGGTTCCCTTCCACCCCCCCCCCCTCCCCCTTTTTTTTCTGACGTTTTTATAGTCAGTTTAGTTCAGTTACTTCAGTCAGTATGCGCTCGGATAAGCCCATACGCGCTCCACCCCATTTTAATAATGACAATAATAATAACTGTATATTGTGTGGGTGCGTTTACCCCAGTTTCTTGAACTGGCTCAAAGCGCCGCGTGCTGAACTCAACACGCACGCTCATGTGAATCACACGCTGGACAAGGACACAATACAATCACGTGGTGCGAAGGGTCAGTTCAGCTATTTAAGTTTCAGAATTTACAGTTGCATTTATTTTTCACATTTTGTGGGCTGAACATTTCCAAAGTAGAGGATGAGGAAGCCGGAGTACCCGGAGAGAACTCCCGACGATCGGCCGCTATTTCCAAATTCAAAACGCCGCAGCCCCGGAAATACGCTTTGGATTTTTTTTTATTTTATTTTTGTTGTTGTTGGGTTTTTTTTGGTTTTTTTTTTGCTGCCCCCACTCTTTGCCAGCTCCAGTGGTGTTCCTCCCAGGTAATGGGTAGAATCCACGGAGGGCACGGAAGCTGGGGCAATGATGATGGAGATGAAGATGATGGTAAGATGATGCTATGGAGGTCCGTGGGGTTTGGGACTGCGGGACAGGGCCGCATTCCTCGCTTCCTGTCATAAATATCCCGGCATTAACCAGGCCCGGGAACTACGGCATCTGCGGTGCCGGCCGTGTAATCGTCCACATCATAAGACGTGTCATACCAAGGGAAGCACCCCCAAAGTCGCACCCGTGAAGTGGGTGAAACTCGACTATGTGGCAACAGCCTCCCCATTGGGTCCATAGCACATCCGCTCTGGGTAGGGGCCGACCTAGGTAGAAAAAATCCCGCTTGCCTCGGCTGGGACTCGAACCGGGTATCCTGGTCCATGGTCCGAAGTGCTAACAACTACACTACGGGTACCGGTACGCTTTGGATTTTCAGGTGTCGGTTAAAAAGACTGGTTCTATGGTTATCAACCAGAAGCCGACTTCTGCTGATATGTTACTACAATCTACAGATGTGTATATGCTCACGTTTAAAACTATCGGCTTTAGATGAGGACAGCCGTGGAAACTTTGGAAGCGGCATTGCATAGCAACAGAAAAAAAGGTCGTCCCATTTTGATCGCTCTCCGTGTACAAGCGCGACTACTCCACACCAGATGTTGTCTTTCATTGAAGATTAGTGATCATCTTGAAATATTGACGAAGGTGAGGGGGTGGGGGGTGGGGGTGGGAGGGGGGTGCTACCATGAGAGATGACATCTGTATAGTCACTTTCTGAAATCGATCGCTGAATGGTGAATACATTATGCAGATGCGAGAGACCATGGAGGGGAAAAGGAAGATGTCTCCTTATAACTGGCGCAACTGGTACTACCCGCAACCCCCCAAAAAGAAGGACCACAGGATCTACCTCCCGCCCGTAGACGATAATCTGCCAGCCAGCACTATACCCAAGTAAATGTGCATGTTGTGAGCGTATGGCATCGAAATTATGCAGTCCAATCCAGCAGAATTAAGTAATTGACATTGACTCGTTCGCTTACTCCCTCAATGCCTACGCTTTGAAAGGCTGAAAGACCGCTACCGTGTGTTTGTATGCATGCTTTTATGTGCGTTCTTATATGACTGGTCATTTATTTACTGAATACTCATTACTCACTTTTTTTACCTGATTATTTGCCCTGACTGATCATTTGTTTACTTACTTATGTATACATTTTTGTTTTTGGTAAAACGCCCGGGGCCCGGGTCGTAAGTTCGAATTCCGCTGGCTGGGGCCAAATAATTGTGCTGGCCTTTTTTCTCGTTGCCCCGTCTTTGATATCACCCTTATGTGGTGGAAAAGGACGTTAAACTCCCAAACACCCACCCACCCACCCTTGTAAAACGCCCAGAGCGTCTCGCAGAGTCGACGATAAAAAATATATATTATTATTATTATTATTCATGCTGTTTGTTACCACAACAGGACGACAAGCGGGTGGTACGGATATAAACCGAAAATCAAAGGGAAAAGCTTGGTGACCGAACGGAACAGGTGGACGAAAGTGGAGACAGGCATCACTAGTCTACACAAGGCGTTTGGCTGGCCTGATATTTATGATTGAATTTATTACTATTCTTTTTAACTTTTACTTTTTTTAAATCTATGAGTACATGTATGAACAGTTTAGGTGTTGCTTTATTTTTGCCCCCGAAAAAGGTTAATAACGAAAAATTAATAACAATTAAAAAAATAATTATAATGGTCATTGGTCAACGCCGATGGCCGACTTAGTGATTAATTGATTGATTGATTGATTGATTGTTTTAGCAGTTTTGTTTACACCTATCAGTGAGTCTTTGCTGACATTTATTGACTTCTGTCAATGTTTTATTTCGATGTGAGTATTTTTTTTGCGACACTTTTTGGAAATATCACGTGTATTTTTCATTGTTCGCCTTTAGAAGAACATTTGTGCTCTTCATTTTCGCCTAGAGTAAAAAAAGAAACCTTACAGTCTTTGATTTAACGTGTTGTGTGCTTGCGTCGATTTGTTGATTTCACCTTTATAAAACTACATGTATACATCCATGTACGATCACTCCATAATAAAAAAAGAGTAGTTGCCGCCCCTGAAAGGAAGTAACTGTAATGACAAAGGTCACCATAGTAACCTGTTATCGTTCATCATGGTGGAGGAGCGACTTCGCCGGGCCCCGCCTGTCTTCAACTATGTCGACCATGACAAGCTGTGGTGAGTTTTACTGCTGGACGTAATGGCCTTCCTTGGCTGCAGACCACGTATACTGCTAAACTTTAAAATTTGCTAACGGTTGAAGATGATCTGAAGCACAGTCAGTGCAAAAATAGAGTGGCGTCGGTCTTGCCGTTTCAAGCCAGTAAAATTCTGAGACATAACTGACCCGGTGGAACCTATTTTCGGCAACGCATTAAAGGGATTCACTGCTGATCGGAAAGAAACAAATCCACATCGATTCACATAACGTTTTAAGAGTAAACACCAGCATCTCACGCCTGTGTGGTCGGTAACCTACTGACGGAAACTACCGAAGACACACGAGAGAGAGAGAGATCCAAGATGGCGCACACCACCGAAGCGGAGCTGGCCGCCCGCTGGTAGGTTGCGCACCGCTCTCTCACTGTTATAGTCTGTTTGCATGATTAGTTCCTATCGTCGCCCTGGTCTGGTGTGTGCGCTGAGGAGCGATAATAACGTGTGGCCTAGAGTAACCGCAGAACCGAGTAAAACGAGTCTTCCGAGAAGGCAACGGACCGCATAACACTCTTGGAATGACCGCCGCCGATAAACTGTCCTGACCGTAACGTTCGATAATTTACTAACACACCGGCTCAAGGAGTAGCGACGATACCTGCGATGTCGATCATGCATCACACACTTTGTTCCGCATTCCACACTTCATAAATGCTGCGGTATTTTTCTAAATGCCGACGAAAATGGGTTCCTTTATGATACGTTTTGTTGGGAGCAAATTTTGATTGATCGCATTTTGGGTACTGCTCTCCTCAGAGCTTCGTTTCATATTGATATTTTTCTTTAAAACTTAAACTGACTTTCTCTTTTTTAAAACTCCAGTCATAAAACTGTAAAATTCCACACCTATATCAAAAAACAACAACAACAAACAGTGAAGTACCACACACACACACACACACACACACACGCACGCACGCACGCACGAACGCACGCACGCAGTGACACACGCACACAAACGCGCGCGATTCACAAAAGGTCAGTTTATGTGCATTGTCTTTCAGGTCGGTCGATGTGGACAAGTGTGCCCTCACCGCATACTATGTGTGGCCTGACCGATGGGCTTTCGTGGTTGACGAATACAAAAAGGTTTGGTGTCTTTCACTTTTCCCCCGTCTTTATCACTGTCACCTTTATCCTGTAAAATCGTCACTGATTGAGCGACTCAAATTTCCTCAGCCGCACTCCCCCCCCCCCCCCCACCCCTCACCCCCACCCCCACGGGGATTAAGCAAGATGGACGGGCGTTTTCCCGGTGCCCTGCCGCTTCAAAAGTTTCGAAAAGCCCGTTATGTTGAAATATGAGTATATAATATGCACATACCTTTAGATTGTGGTAATGTTTTCGGGACTCAGCTAGAATACTCCAGCTCAGAACTGAGGTGCCCTGCACGCTGCGCAAACGAGAAGCACGTGATTCTTCGCCGAGCTCAGTGCTGAACTGTATCAGTTGTTTTCTTGTTCATAATCGGCCCCATTCCTTCTTCTTACTTACTTACTTCCTTACTTACTTACTTACTTCCTTACTTACTTACTTCCTTACTTACTTACTTCCTTCCTTACTTCCTTCCTTACTTACTTCCTTACTTCCTTACTTACTTACTTCCTTACTTCCTTACTTACTTCCTTACTTACTTCCTTCCTTACTTACTTCCTTACTTACTTACTTCCTTACTTACTTCCTTACTTACTTCCTTCCTTACTTACTTACTTCCTTACTTACTTACTTCCTTACTTACTTACTTCCTTACTTACTTACTTCCTTACTTACTTCCTTACTTACTTCCTTACTTACTTACTTCCTTACTTACTTACTTACTTCCTTACTTACTTCCTTACTTACTTACTTACTTCCTTACTTCCTTCCTTACTTCCTTACTTACTTACTTCCTTACTTACTTACTTACTTACTTCCTTTCTTACTTACTTCCTTTCTTACTTACTTCCTTACTTCCTTACTTACTTCCTTACTTACTTACTTCCTTACTTACTTCCTTACTTACTTACTTCCTTACTTACTTACTTCCTTACTTACTTACTTCCTTCCTTACTTACTTCCTTGCTTACTTACTTACTTACTTACTTACTTACTTACTTCCTTACTTGCTTCCTTCCTTACTTCCTTACTTACTTACTTACTTACTTATATCCTTCCTTACGTACTTCCTTCCATACTTCCTTACTTACTTACTTACTTATATCCTTTCTTACTTACTTCCTTTCTTACTTACTTCCTTACTTTCTTACTTACTTACTTACTTACTTACTTCCTTACTTACTTACTTACTTCCTTACTTACTTACTTCCTTACTTACTTCCTTCCTTACTTCCTTCCTTACTTCCTTCCTTACTTCCTTCCTTCCTTACTTACTTCCTTCCTTCCTTACTTCCTTCCTTACTTCCTTCCTTCCTTCCTTCCTTCCTTCCTTCCTTCCTTACTTACTCCCTTACTTACTCCCTTACTTACTCCCTTACTTACTCCCTTACTTACTTACTTCCTTCCTTACTTACTTACTTACTTCCTTACTTACTTACTTACTTCCTTACTTACTTACTTCCTTACTTCCTTCCTTCCTTACTTACTTACTTACTTACTTACTTCCTTACTTCCTTACTTACTTCCTTACTTACTTACTTCCTTACTTCCTTACTTACTTACTTACTTCCTTCCTTCCTTCCTTACTTCCTTACTTACTTCCTTACTTCCTTCCTTACTTACTTCCTTACTTACTTACTTCCTTACTTCCTTACTTACTTCCTTACTTACTTCCTTACTTACTTCCTTACTTACTTACTTACTTCCTTCCTTCCTTCTTTACTCACTTCCTCACTTACTTACTTACTTACTTACTTACTTACTTACTTACTTCCTTACTTCCTTACTTACTTACTTACTTACTTCCTTCCTTCCTTCCTTCCTTCCTTACTTCCTTACTTACTTCCTTACTTCCTTCCTTACTTACTTCCTTACTTACTTACTTCCTTACTTACTTCCTTACTTACTTACTTACTTACTTACTTACTTACTTCCTTACTTACTTCCTTACTTACTTACTTACTTCCTTCCTTCCTTCTTTCCTTCTTTACTCACTTCCTTACTTACTTACTTACTTACTTACTTACTTACTTCCTTACTTACTTAGGCCCATGGCTCCAAGTTGAGCATAGCCCATCGACGACCCTTCGCCATCGCACTCTGTTCTGGGCTATTCTTGCCACTCCAGTCCTACATAGCTCTGCCTCAGTGTCCCGCCTCCAGCTGTCGTGAGGCCGGACTCTCTTCCTTTTCCCCTGCGGGCTCCATGTCAGGGGTTGGCGTGTGGTGCTGGATGCTGGCTTCCTGAGGGTGTGTCCACTCCAGCCCCACTTCCTCCGCAGGATCTGCTTGGCCACTGGTTCCTGTCCTGCTCGCTCCCACAGCTCTTCGTTTCGGATCTTCTTTGGCCATCGGATGTTGGAGATGCGCCTCAGACATCGTCTTTGTTGTCCTCCATCATTCTTTCTTCAGGGTGGGGAATTTTCAGTCATTTGGCAATTTTCAGCCAAATTTCATATCTTTTCAGCAAAAAAAAAAAAAAAAAAGTTTCTGCCGAAGTAAACGTCAGGTGTTAATGTCACATTACTTTTGGGTGCCAGGAGAGAGGCCACTAAACGCCTCTAAAATTGCTAACATTCATTTTCTCTCCTCCCCAGATCCCCCATCTGGGTGCTTCCCCTGCACCCCGATCTGTGTTTCAGTCTTTTTTCCCTTCAGCTATTCCCCAGCCTGTTTCTTATCGACAGGCGGAAATCCCAAAGCAGGTTTGTTGTTGTTGTTGTTGTTTTGTAGGAAGAATTTTTGAATTTGAGAGTCTGCCGCTGGAAAAACGCGGTGCTGTGGCGTGGAAGAACGCCAACTGAAATGAGAATCCTACGGCTTGGAAGCGGCAGGAAAAAAATGCCCATCCGTTTTGTTTATTCCCCGTGATCCCCGTAAAAAAAAACAACCAAACAAACCAAAAACGCTCAACCTCTCTGAGTGTTTGCAAGTGGTAGTGAGTTGGTGGTGGCAACTGCCCGTCCGCGTGGACATAAGATTATCGTAAAGTATAGACATTTAAATGGCGAAGCGACCCGATGACTCAATAAACTGTTGTACGGGTTGGAAACGGTTTATATTTTGATACAGAGATTGGGTGTGGCTTCCTCTCAAGAGGAGTAACGCTACATGTCAGTGCATTGTTTTTCCAAACTGTATTTGTCATTGTGATTGAGATAGACTGTTCCTTGCCTGCCGGCTCACTCACAAGGTCCACTGTTTCAGAGCAAAGTTGTCTTCTGTAAAGCATAGAAATATCAGAACTAGCGCCTTTATCAAAAATAAAACAAACAAAAAACAAAAACCAAAAAAACAAACAAACAAAAACAACAACCAACAAACCAGCACAAAATACCTGCCATGACAAGACGATGAAACCCGTGTGGTCAGTGTCCATATCTGGTCGGTGACTGAATTATGCAGATGCGAGAGGCCTTGGAGGGGAAGAGGAAGATGTCTCCGTATGACTGGCGCAACTGGTACTACCCGCCACCCCCGAGGAAGAAGGGTCATAGGATCTACCTCCCGCCTATTGACCATGATCTGCCAGCCACCACTATACCCAAGTATATGCGCATAATTATATTGTATGTTTATACACAAATGATCAGTGGTTTTAGAGACACTACGAGACGTTTCAGTTTTTGGCGTAGCTACCAAGCGTCCGACAAAGCAACGACGATGGCAGCATTAAAACCGTGCATGTATTCAAATCACTCTAAGATTCAGTGACGGACATGTTCATATTCAAAAGCTGTGGTCAATTTTTGATTTCATTACACGTCAGCTGCACGAAAAAAAAAAGAGCACACAAATGGAGACATATTTGTTTTCATTGGGTTTTCTTTGGGTTTTTTTGTTTTGTTTTTTTTGGTTTTTTTTTCCTTTTTTTTTTCTAACAGGACGACGACCGGATGGTACGGACACAAGCCGCAGATCAAAGGCCGAAGTCTGGTGACCGAACGGTGCAAATGGACGAAAGTGGAGACAGGCATTACTAGTCTACACAAGAAGTTTGGCTGGCCTGATATTTATGACTGACGTCCGATTTTTTTCAAAAGAACTAATTTTATATGTATATCTATATATATGCTTTTGTATGTGTTGTATTCGCTAGTATTTTATTGGGAAATAAATAAATAAATGAATGAATAAATATATTAAAAATATGAAATAAAGAACGGACATTTGTCAAAGCCGATGACTGTCTTAGTGAATTGTTGTAGTTGTTGATTTGTTTGTTGTTGTTATATATATCTAATAGTTTTGTTTACACCTCGTACAACCTTTTTCTGTGTTGAATTGTTTAGTGTGTGTTAGCGTGCGTGTGTATTTGATTTCACCCCCAAAACACTACCATGTGCGATCATTCCTAATAAACGTAGTTGCCGCCCCTGAAAGGGAAGCAACTGTAATGACAAGGGTTGCCACAGCAACGTGCGATTATCCATCATGGCGGAGGAGCGACTGGCCCGGGCCCCACCGGTCCTCAACTACGTCGAACTAGACCATTTGCTGTGAGTTTCTATGTTGTCAAAACGACGCGTCGTACATGCAGCCCATCTCTACGGCTCTCAGTTTAGTCCTTTTGGCTCCTAGAGAAGCATAGGGCCTCAACAGCTCTCCTCCATCTCACTCTTCTACGGCTCTAGAGACCATAATTATTATCTTTGGCTAAGGGTCGAAACTTGTCTGAAGCACAGCTCAAGAATGGAGCGTCTTCACTCGTGGTAACATCAGTTTTGCCGGAGATATAGCCTTCATTTTGTTGGGGGCATCTTCTTCTTTTTCTTCCGTTGTGACGACTGTGACCACGGCCATCAGTTTTGTCGTAAAGCTGGTTAACTGTTTTTCATTCAACAGCCCCACCCGTTTGAAAATGAGATGTTTAATGTGCGCCCTTGATACTGCGCGTGCGTGCGTACACTGGCGAAGGCGAGACACTGAGGCGCCGCGTCATCTTTATGCTTCGTATTTTGGACACACATTGCAAAATTATTTGTAGCCTCGTTTCAGATTTGTTCTTTGAAACTATAATTCCTAGGGAAACACAGTCATAAAACTTTAAAATTACACACACACACACACACACGCGCGCGCGCGCGCGCGAATTCCAAAGGTGAATTTATGTGCACTGTCTAACAGGAGGGTCCATGTGGACAAGTGTTCTCTCACCGCTTACAAAGTCTGGCCTGAGCGATGGAATTTCCTGGTTGACGAATACAAAAAGGTTTGGTCTCAGTTTACTTTCTCCGTCTTACTGCCACCTTCTCTGGTAAAATGTATTATACCTAACCACGAGCAACATCACTAAGAGTGGGTGTTTGGGGTTTAACGTCCTTTTCCACCACATAGGGTGATATCAAAGACGGGGCAACGATGAAAAAGCCAGCACAAATATTTAGCCCCAGCCGGGATCGAACTCACGACCCGAGCATTAGAAGTCCAACGCTCTACCATTCGACCACCCCGGCTCCCGCAACATCACTAAGAGCTGCTCAGGGGCTACAATAATAATAATAATACTAATAAGCGCATTAATACACGTGCTTTATCCCAAATATTTGGCTTAAAGCGCCGCGAGCTGAATCCAACACGCACGCTCACGTGAATCACACGCATTCTCTCACACACTGGACATGAACACTGACATTACAATCACGTGGTGCGAAGGGCCAGGTCAGCAATTTAAGTTTCGGAATTGTAGAATTGCATTTATTTTTGTATTTTGAGGGCTGAACATTTCCAAAGCAGAGGGGGAGGAAGCCGGAGTACCCGGAAAGAACCCCCGACTATCAGATATATCCCCGACGGCGACGAATGAACGGTGCCACATACGAGAAAGAAAAATTCTTCGCCCCGAATGGGACTCGAACCTGGCCTCTCGCATTGGTGACAAAGTCTTAACCTCTAGACCACCGACCGCCCCATAGGCCGATGTCCGCGGAAGCGGCGAGCTTTTCGTTGTCTGTCAGGTCCCGTTTCCAGTTATCGCGGCCTGCGAAATCACGAGAATGGAGGATTATCAGTCAAGCGTGACTGTCTTGGGACCGGAGGCTGGGACCTCCAACAGTTCTAAAGCCTTTGCACATGCTGAGTGCCTGCAGCGAACTCGCACTGACGCCGAGTGGATTATCTGTTCACACGCTCTCAGCGTTCACTGGGCGGACCGCACTGCCGGCCTGGTGCTGGACACTACACAAAGCGCGTAGTGCGCGGTCACTGGATGTTGGCTGGCGTGGCGAGGAACCGTTGTGTAACTGACCTGCAGGGCATCCGGCCGCTCAGGAGGGTTTCGCCCAGGCGAACCTGACCCTATGGTGTCTGACCAGCTCTTAGTTATACGGCTCTTGATAATGCCAGTGTGATGGTGTTGAGTGAATCAGGCAGGCAGGGAGACCAAACACAGAGGTCGCTATGACATGAGTTTTATTTCAACAGGAAAACAGCAACAAATGGCAGAGCGGAGAGCGACAATCCGTGCAGTGACTCGCGGCAGGGCTGGCTGGCGACTGTCCAGTGAGGCGTAGCTCGCGGCTACTTATGCGCTCAGCGCGAGCCGCAAAGAAAGCAACGGCCGCTCGCAGCAGAAACAAGGGCTAGATGCTCGGGTAGCAGCGAAATCTGTGTTTGTTTACACACAGAAAACTAACAATAGCGGGCGTAATACAACAGCTACAAACTTCAAACAAACTGCATTGAAAAGAGCGTGAAAAGTACTCTAAGATGGCATAAGTTTGGAACATTATCAATGTACAAAGAATTTCCTATCGCCGATTTAAGAGCGTAAAGGCTGGGACCACGCATTCGAAAAGTGGTGAAAATGGCAAAATACACCCGTTAAACTACAAAACAGCGCTAAAAACAAAACATAACTAAAAAGTACAAACTCTTCCGAAACTACTATAGTTTAAATGATAACTTTAGGCTAATTGACTGCCGAGATATTTTGCACTAAATGGACACAACCAAACACAACTAACTGACACGTGGCTATCGTGGATCCGCAACGCTGCACGCGTGCGGTAGCCTACAGGCGAACAAAGCCGGCGGCACACAGCTGGCCGGAGAACCTAGGGTAGTGGGCGAGAGGGTCCAAACCACTCGGCTACACCAGCAACGGCAAATTTGCTCATTACCGGTACATCCCCGTACGAACTCTCCGTCCTTGTCTGAGGTTTTTGCACGTGATGGGTCGCATTCACGATACGAGCCTGGTTCAACTGAATACAGCTCGGTAGACTGACCGTTGTTTTTGTCAGTCCCGCCTCTTCTACAGTCGTCAGTGCTCCAGTTTTCGTCGACCACACAGTCAACCGATGAGTGAGTCAGTCACTCAACCGCTACATGTAACACCCACCCAGTCGCTCAGGCATTCAAGTGCTGCCCCCCCCCCTTCCCTCCCCTCCCCCCCCCCCCCCCATTACGATAAGCAGTCCAGCTCGACTCGTCATCCTCAAAAAGTTAAATGGTGTCCCGTTATAGTGTTGTTTGAAGAACCCGAAATCGAAATGTGCGTCAGTGAGTGATAACCATTAGCTATGTTACAGCATCAATTTCCACTTTTTGAGCCACGACAGGTTAAAAACAAGATCAGGGCCCGTATGTAATAGTCGAGCTTAGGGCTTTTAGCCCCGGGTTAGAGTCTAACCTCGAACTAAACTACCTCTTGGGTTAAATTTTCTGCTTTTTTTTTTTTAAATTATTATTTTTATTTTGTTTTAAACCAAGAAGAGGGCCCCTTCCAGCAAGGTGCCTAAGCCGTTATAGAAGGATTTTTTTTTTCATCCTTTCTTCGCTTCCTTTTTATTTGATTTTGCTTTTGGGTTTCTTTTGTCCTAGTCTGGGATAGGCCTGTAGCCGTGGGTTAAATTAACCTCTACTTTTACATACGGGCCCTGCCTACCACAATCAATGATATCTGTATGTAGTCGGTTTCTAAAACTGGTCGGCGAATAAATCATGCAGCTGCGAGAGGCCTTGGAGGGGAAGAGGCCCATGTCTCCCTACAACTGGCGCAGCTGGTACTACCCGCCACCCCCCAGAAAGAAGTCAGGAAGGCTGCACCTCCCGCCCATCGACCATGATCTGCCAGTCACCACTATACCCAAGTAAATGTGCATGCTGTATTGGTATGGTATGATAATAATAATAATAATAATGAGTATTGTATAGGCGCTTTACCCAATTTCATGAAAAAAATAAGGCGGGTAAACGCCCTTGGTTTGGTGATACCACGTTTACCCGCCTTAGTTTTTATTTTTATTTTATTTATTTATTTATATATATATTTTTTTTTTTTCTTTTTTTGCTGCCCCAACTCTTTTTGCCAGCTCCAGTGGTGTTCCTCCCAGGTCATGGGTGGCGAAAGCTGGGGCAATTTTTTTTATTATGCATGAGGATGGAGATGAGGATGATGGTAAGATGATGCCATGGAGGTCCGTGTGGTTTGGCACTGCAGGACAGGGCCGCCTTCCACGCTTCCTGTCATAAATGTCCCGGCGTTCACCAGGCCCGGGAACTACGGCACCTGCGGTGCCGGCCGTGTAATCATCCACATCATAAGAAGACGTGTCATACTAAGGGAAGCACCCCCAAAGTCGCACCCGTGAAGTGGGTGAATCTCGGCTGTGTCCCCGCCTTATTTATCAGTTGCTCTTGGTCGCATTGGTAATTGGTTGGTGACCGGTACATGTACAACTTGCAGTCCAAAATCGGAGTATTGGAACTTCAATAGGGCTTCTTCCCGCGGTGCACCACACGTGTTTTGGTTGTTGTTTTTTTGCTTGTACGTGTTTCGTGTACGTCTGGGATGGGATTTTCTAACGTGCACACTTGCTTGTGCGAGACAGGCGCCATAACGGTGCCTGCGAGTGAATTAATTTTGACCCGGATCTGGAAAGGAAAAATCCCACCAAAGTCCTGCCCAACGGATCCGTAGCTATCTCAGAATCCGTAGCGGACGCCTTCACCACAGGGGATAACCACGTAACTTGAAGGATTACGAGGAGTCCGCGATTTCCGATGAGAAAGCATTGAGGCATTGTCCACTGGGTACGAGACAGTGTGCGTTCCACGCATCTCCTCGCACGGCCGTGAACGTTCCTACCTGTCTCCTACCTTTGACGGGCCATCTTTGTTATATGACTGCGCTCCTCATGCCTCACGTCGCGAGCTTACCCTCCGTGTTAACCAGTTAGCCAAACTGCCTGTGAGTGTCATGCGTCCCCGCATGTATACAGAACTCTGAGAATCATTAATGGGCAGTTTCATAATGAAAAGCGAAGGCCACTTTCGAAATCATGATCAGCTGCATGTAAGCGAGCACAAGAAAGGAAGCAGAATTTGTTTCCATGAGACAAGCACCTTTTTCTGTCTAACAGGACGACGAGTGGATGGTACGGATACAAGCCGAAGATCAAAGGTAAAAGCCTCGTGACAGAACGAAGCAAGTGGACCAAAGAGGAGAAAGGCATGATGAGTCTGC
>JACVVK020000005.1:1280000-1392500 GCA_018292915.2 Batillaria attramentaria | reverse complement strand
ATCCCATCTCCTGCGACAAGCCCCACCAATGGCTGTGTTACCACCAGCAGAGTTGTTGATAAGACCGAGAGCAAGCCCCCTGAAGTTCGCTCTCCCACAGCCTGGCCGCAGGAGTCCTTTCAACTGCCTTCAGTTTCTGTCACTACTTCATCGCTGGCTGCCCCGCAGCCTCTGTGCTTGTGCAGAGCTTGTTTGGCCGGTCCACTCGCCTCTCCCTTCTCACCTTGGCCCGGGTACAGTTCTCCGTCAGCGCTGTTCCACTCCTATCCTGTAAGCCCGTCCTTCTCCAGTTTGGCCACACCCCCGGCCACACCCACATCTTCTGTGGCCAATCCTTTCGCCCATTTAACCACGCCCCCTGCCACGTTCACCACACCAAGTGCAAAGTCTGTCACACCTCCATCTGCTTTGTGCATGCCCCCAGATGCTTCAGCCACGCCCGCTTGGGCAACTCCCACCCACAGTGTGGCCACACCCACTACAAGCACCATCAGCGATGGAGACATCTCGCCCTCCACAGAGCCTGATCTTAAGGCTGAAAAGCAAACACCACCCAGCTCTCCTGAAGAGGATGTGGATATTTCATCAAGCGTTGACTGCTGAAGTGAGTTCGGAACTGTTAGAGACACCCAGGAACTGTTGGGGTTTTTTTTTTTTTCTTTCTCTCTTTTCTTGTGTGTATTTTCTTTTCTGTTTAAAATGGCAAAATGATTTAATTTCTCTTTTCTCTTGTACGTATGTTTAAAATGGTGATGATTTCATCATGATTTTCCTTTCCATTTCTGAGGGAAGGAGGGGTGGGGGGGGGTACTTTCTAGCTTCTTTGTACATGTGCATCTGTTGTTTTTGATTTTACACTGTAGAATGTTAAGGTTGTGATTCAGGGAACATTAATCTATCGTACTTTTTCTCCGTCAGATTACTTGGTGTAAATAGCAGGCTTTCTTCAATGTAAAAAGTAATTTGTTTGTTTGTTAAATCTACATTTTTGTCTTTGGTGTATCGTTTGTAGCACAAATTTGAATTTTATGATGCACACTCAGTTTGTAGTTAATTGTTGCCTAGTATTTTCTGAAATGTCTGAACTTATTGTGTCTTCTGTTCCTTATTACGCACATGTGTGTCGTCTACGCAGAGATTTCAGAATCTGATGCAGAGATTTTGGGGCTGTACGTCATTGTGACGCACGGTTATCAAGACTTGAAAACCGACAGTTAAACAGCACTGTCATCTCAGGCGGTCGCTAGAATTGAAAACAACAGAGAATTATGTGCCAAAGTGCTGGTTTTCCGATTCACAAATCGTGTGTTGTCTCCGACAATCTTGTAAACAATGGATCTGGTCAAACCAAGATTTTCGTACTTGGGTCTGACCCTTTGATTTTACAAAATGACCCTCTGAATTTGACAGAGAGGGTCAAAATGACCCTAACTTTTGAAAGCTTTAAGGAACACTGGTTATGGAAATTTTCCTACCTTCCAATTCATTTATTTATCCCCCTACCTGTTCTCCAACCACCATTACTAGTTTCTCCTATTGATTTGTTATGTATATTGTTATACAGTGTATATATTTCATTGCTGGTTGCGTTTTACACGTGTTCCAGTTTCATGTTACAGTTTACATTGGGGTCATCACTCATCTAATATTTGCTTTGGTGCCTGTCAGATCACAGATTATCTACAATACTCTAGCATACCAGTACATGTACCTTTACAGAACAGTTTGAATTGCTGTCGGTACAAATTATTAAGCTGAGTTCACTTAAGGGGTTATCGATAGAAATACATATCAGGGCCCGTATGTAAAGGTCGAGGTTAACTGAACCCACGGCTACGGGCCTAACCCAGACTAGGACAAAAGAAACCCAAAAGCAAAATTAAATAAAAAAGGAAGCGAAGAAAGCAAGAAAAAATCCTTCTGCAATGGCTTAGGCACCTTGCTGGAATGGGCCCGCTTCTTGATTTAAAAGAAAAAACAACCCTTGAGCTAGTTTAGTTCGAGGCTGGACTCTAACCGAGGGCTAAAAGCCCTAACCTCGACTATTACATAAGGGCCCTGAACCACCAACTTTTAGCATGACTGGCTTTTGAGAACAGTGCAGAATGACATACCTTTAACACTTCTCCTGCACCCTTCTCAAAATTCAGTTACACCAAGAGCCAAAATTCAGTCTGTTGACAAATTATGTTTCAGCCCAGTCATTGGAAATAAATCTGAAATGTAGGAGCAGAAGTTGGTATTTTGAGAATGAAAGAAGTAAACAGCTAGATGGGGTTGGTGAAACACATACACACAGTTAGGCCCCTGGCTCCAAGTGGAGCGTAGGCCATCAACAACCCTTCGCCATCGCACTCTGTTCTGGGCTATTCTTGCCACTCCAGTCCAGTTGGTCACCTGTTTATATAGCCCTGCCTCGGTGTCCCACCTCCAGCTGTTGCGAGGCCGGCCTCTCTCCCATGCTTGGGTCGTGAGTTCGAATCCCGCCGGCTGGGGCCAAATATTTGTGCTGGCCTTTTTTCTCGTTGCCCCGTCTTTGATATCACCGTTATGTGGTGGAAAAGGACGTTAAACTCCCAAACACCCACCCACCCACTCCTTTTCCCCTGCGGGTTCCATGTCAGGGCTTGGCGCGTGGTGCTGGATGCTGGCTTCCTGAGGGTGTGTCCAATCCAGCCCCACTTCCTCCGCACAGACACAGACACACACACACACAGAAAATCTTTTCTAGTCAGTGTTAAAATGGCTGTCTTTATTTCATTCAAGTCACACATTCAGCAATGGCACTTCCGCTCTCTGTCCCGAAACATGAGAAAAATCAAACCACAACAACTTGAAAGAAGAACGGACAGTATCTTCACATTTGTGTGATCATTCAAGTGTAATGCAAGTAAACCCAACCACACATCCAAAAGTAGGTACACACTATGTACAAAATCCACAAAGAAGGCAATGAAAAGAGCATGATCACAAAAATAAAAACACTGAAGGGGGAGCGAAGTGGTAAATAAAACATACGGGAAGGAGGTGCAAATTCATACTGTACATGGTAAAAAAAGCAAGCAAAACGGCTCTGTGTCGACTAACAAGGAAGACGTCGCAGAACTTCTGCCACTAATGTCGTGGCAGACATGAACTTTACACTCTTAAAAATACAAAACCTCCGTACACTATTTCATGCTAAGGATGAATTGTGCTTTCTCCCCCTGTCACACAACACCAGGGACATTTCTCTCAACATGTTGACATTGTACTGCATCACACCAGCATGCAAAGCCCAGAAAATGCAACTGATATATATTGACAATGCACGAAAGGTGTATATATGGCCATGCAAACACCACATCAACCTCAATCCAGCTTTTAAAAAAAACAAAAAAAAACTGCATTCAATGCACAGGTTTTGCCTAACTTCTCTTGCATCTTCATACGTATGATGAATAATTTACAAGCTGGATCAAATCAACTTACAAAACATTGTCACAAATAAACAAAAAGCTACCCATTCATTCTCTCACAGGTATTAGCATTTTGGTAAGTTAGCCTCTCTGTGTGTATTTGATCAGACTGCTAAAACAAAACCAAACTGGTGGTCATCCAAATGAATGCGAACTACGCTAAACAATGCTGTCAAAACAGAATACCGGTACACAGATCAAAATGGGCTGCCACAACACACAGCAGATGCAGGCCAGCATTTCTGAAATGGCTATTTCATGCTAACAGCAATTGTTCCAGTTATGTAGTGGACTGATGAAATATTTCGAGATGTCATTTGTATGTAATCATTCTGTATGTTCCAGTAAAGTGCAGTACTGGGCAAAACAATTCACAGGAAACCACCATCAAATGCTAATGTGGCATGACAAAATGCTTAAACTACCAAATTTCAATGCACACATATGAATATAAATGTTTATTGTGTTGGCCACAGCCCATTACAAGGTAAAATGGAACAAAAATACAAAACATCATGTCATAAATGCACACAAACATATCAGGAGTTGTTTCAAAAGAAAGGTTTTTGTGATCTTGCACTAGTTTTAAACAGCATGCATACACGCATATTTTTGAAGCGCACACATGTACTTGTCCAACATGCCGAGAGAATAGTTTTGTTCCCTTTCATTACTTCTTGTGTATGCAAGACTTGGCTCAGGTGTTCAAGCATATATTAAAAAAAAACAAGTGAGAATGTCATGCCCCACACACAGATACACACACACACACACACTGTGCAGCATAGCTCAATGCCATGAAGCTCGGTGATCCTAACATCTGCCAACACCCCTACTTCATATCCACAACGAGAGGCTAAAAATTGTTTTTCACTGTCGGGAAAAACAGACCAGCACATCACTATCCTCACATAAAAGAACAACATAACCATACCTTTTCTCTTTTTATCTGCTCAATCAACACATTCACTGTTCCTCATGACTCGACAAAGGCAGTAACACAACAGCAATAACATCACACATAATGCCCCTTCTCTGTAACACATTACAAGCAACCCTGCTACAAGGCAGATCCTGGTGGAATTCTGGAGTAACCAGATTTTGAGAATGGCACAGGATGACACCCTGTACACTTCTCCTGCGCTAAGAACATCAAACCCAGTTACGCCAAAATTCCAAGGCCTCGTCGAGATGGGACCTGACTCACGAATTATCAAAGTTGGTTACAATGTCACAACAAACGAGGTAATGTTCATTCTTCAAACATTCAGCACTTTCAACTTGTCCCTATCTCCTGATGCAGCTGCTCACACAAGGTCCAATCTAAAAGTCCAAGAGACAGTTCAAACTAAACATGGAATGCATTCCCACTGTCCTCTAAAAGTCTACTGACAATGTTCACACTTGTTGCAGTGTTTACACAAGCTTTATAAGACATTGACTACAGAACAGGTACATGAGGAAACATGCAGCAACAAATCAACAACAGAATTTTGGTGAAACTCCATTTTAAGAAATGGGTCACTGAAACGAGAGAGTGCATCATCTGAACTACATGTACTCTAAATACAGAGTCACGTGTACATGACGATGTCCAAATGCAAGTATGGCTCAGAGTATTTCACAAACACAGCAACAAACTGATACAAGTATCAGACTAGTTATTGCTCAGATCAACATGCAACATCAGTGCAAAACAACCATCACATTCAAGATCTCCACAGCCGCAAGCTGGAGGTGGAATTTTGGCGTAGCTCAGTTTTGATAATAGTGTAGAATGCCACAAATTTTACACTTCTTTAGAGCTATTTACAAAATATTTGCTACGCCAAAATTCCACAGTTACTTTTTTCATGCTCAGACTAGCACTTAATAAAAGTAAAATCGTCACTTCAACCACAGCTCTTTTTTTTTAAACACTTCAAACGTACATCTGGCCAGAGGCAAACATGTCTGACATGGACAACAGTTTGTCTGTTCCCACAAAAACATCAGTTGACACCCTGCTCAAGGTCACTGGAAATTGCTAAAAGCCAAGCAGTCGATAAACAAGAACACAAGATCCTCCACCTTCAGTGCAAAGAGATACTGGCAGCCAATTTACAACGGCACTGACTAAGGAAAAACAAAAGGATGGGTCAGAGTTTATTGGAATTTTGCTATGTGCACAGCCCATAAGCAATTACTGGTGCTACAAGTATAATACATATATTATGTAAGAAAACGTGCAGAAGAAGTTATTCTCTCTCTTTCTCTCTGTCACACACACACACCCACCCGAAAAAAACAGTTGTTAGTAACAATCATTTCGTGTGCAAATCAGCTACATACAACCTGTACAACTGCCATTCAGAAGAAACTAGCCAGCAACAGTATAAAAAGCTCATCAATGAAAGGGAACAAAAATAATTTCGTACAAACGTAACTCTCCAATGACAGCTCATGTAACGTCTCTGATGCGCGAACAAGGACCAACCACCGTAGGCCTCCAACAAAATCACACTGCACCAATATTATTTACACACGCATGGGATGGTGGTTCAGACAGACAGCATTTATGATTGGCTCTTACATGATGGCTCTTACATCTTGATGGTTAGTTCCTCTTGGTGCACAATATTGGATTTTGACTTCTCAAAACCACACACAAAAAAGCCATTGATCACAGCACGGCGCAGAAGTGACAAAAAAAAATTGCCCAAGCAAACCATTTACAGAATTTCATCATGCGCAAAGCAAATTAACTGTACACATGCATGTAAAAAAAAAAAAATTGTCTGTACATCAGCAATTTAAGGCAGGAACAGAAAGCACTGACGGGTAGGGGGAGGGTATGGGGCAAACAGGAAGGGGGGGAGGGAGCAGGGATGGGAATAGGGGCAGGGGATGGGAATGGGGGCAGGGGGAGCAGACTGGTTTGCATCAATGTGCAGTATTTGCAAGCAACAGAAATCAAGCTCACATTCTGGGCAATCGTTACCGGCACCTGCCTGCCAAATTCCTATTCCAACTATTGCTCAAACAATTACACCAATCGGTTTATCCACACCAGGTACATGTACACCATTCACTGGCAGACGTGACACTCTTGCTATCACATTCTGCTGCTTCTTAGCACCACATTGTGAGTAGGATATGAGTGAACAGTTGTTGTCTGTCAAAACATATACAACTGGTCTTCTCTTCTCAGTTTGTCTGCTACGGTTTTAACTGCTACTTCAAGCGGAAGGTTGGCACTGAAAGTCACCAACATGAAAATATTGTAAAGACATGTGTCATCAAAGAGTTATTATTCACTTGAAAATGGTTGCAGCACAAAGACTTTACGAATGAAAAGATCTTCCACTCACACAGGAATGAATTTCTTTTTGAATGTTTTTGGGGAAAAAAAAAAACCTGCAGAAACCTATGTGTTTTGACCCTAAAACTGGACAGACACAGCAACAACTTCACACAGTTCTTCCTTACATCATCTGGGAAAAAAAAAAAAAGGGCAAAAGTGCCATGGATTTGACAGGCGCTTAAGCATACGGCTACGCGACTGCCAGTCAGCATGTTGCCATACTCCGCTGGTTGCGGGCGGGCAGGGGTTTTGCACACATGCAGCCTGCGGCGTTGCAAGGTTTGGGCAGTGACTGGTCAATTGGCTGTACGGGGCTGCCTGCAGCTAGCTGCCTGCCACGAAAAATAGGATGGCTATCTATTGCCACGCCGGCACCGGCAAGGGGGATATGCCAGCTGGCTGCCAGCGATTTAATTAGGGTTTCCAGCGTTTCCAGCCCTGCAAGTGCCAATCCTGGCAACGTGTAGCAGCGGCCCTTACCCCCCCCTTTTTTTTTTTTCAGAGCTGGGTATTCCAGAACTGATGCTACATGTATCAGCGCATGCTCACAAAGACAACACTGCGTGAGGTATGCAGAAAAGGCAAGCTTGTGACCCACAGCTGGAATATCAAGCATGCACAAAAGCACAGTGTTTGGCACATAGGACCAGACATAACAGCCAACAAAAACCATGGGTTAGGCTAGCTGAGCACTCTTCATTGTAGAGCCTTGGTTGAAAGCAGTGTTATCTGTGACAAAAATTTATTGTCTCCCCCGAAATCTCTACCACTTCAAGGTCCACGTAGCTTTTTTTTTCTTTTTTTTCACCTTATGATGTTGTCATGGCAAACAAGGGTTTTGACACGAGTAACTTAAAGTGTTAAAGAAAGCGATGTCTGCGACTGCATGGGCTCTACCATCAATGCACTTTCAATTCTTG
The DNA here is from genome assembly GCA_018292915.2 of Batillaria attramentaria. Lineage (NCBI taxonomy): Eukaryota > Metazoa > Mollusca > Gastropoda > Batillariidae > Batillaria > Batillaria attramentaria. The sequence goes on along the minus strand of JACVVK020000005.1, from coordinate 1,384,779 downwards.
CACAAAAAATTAGTATCAGGTCATAGCCTTGGTCATTTCAAATGTTCCGTAGTGCACAATGGCACACCAAAATACTGTCTAGAAGTATACTGCTCAACTTTTGCTCATGATTAAAAATTTAAAAAATGGGGCGTCTTGGTAAATTTCACAGATACGCATTTTGTCCGGGCATCTGTCTGCTTCACATTTTGAGTACATGTACCACTCACAAAATTAGTCATAGCCTAGTCTTTGTGCAGGCCACTGAATAGAGGTACCCCCTAAAAGAGTTTTCAGCAAACAGTCAAAAAAGTCAAACGACCATTTCACCTGCGAAACCTGACTACACCTGGGCCGAATTTATGAAAGGGCACACACAGGGAAACGTTTTAGAGCTAGTTTTATTTTTCATACTCTGTGATGTAATAACGATTTCCAAAAGAGCTTTTACTGCGATTAACGTTTCTTTCCTTGAGGAGCAGCATCACTGTCAGTAAGAAGAAGTGACACGCCTGAAGAAAAGAAACGTCACTCCCAGTTGTAGTCAGGCCTCCCTCAAAGCAAAATCAGGCAACAAAAGAACATCTTCGACAGACTTTCCATGCCGTTGGGTGAAACTGGCCTTTTAAGGGGTACCTCTATTCAACGGCCTACACAGAAACAAAGCTGTGACTAATTTTTTTAAGCAACGCTCATAATATGAAGCAGAGAGAAGCTCCGACAAAATGTGTATCTCAGAAATTAACCAAGACGCCCCGTTTCTGCACAGTGCTTCAGTCAATTTTTTGCTCTTACCAAAAGTTGAGCAGTACATGTGTACAGTGACTATGACTTGTTGTCTTTTAGATACAAAAGCACTACTGGGGTTTGGTTACCTCGGTGCATGTAAAGGACATAGACAGGAACACGATGCACCAGTTACAAAGCAAAAATGCAGCTGGCATCACAGTCAACATGTGAAGAAATTATCATGAAGTGTCAAAAAAAAAAAAAAATCTACCACTCTTTTCTGATGTAAGTACAACAAAAATTGTTCCCATCGTGGTTGTGATTACTAGTCCTCTAACTAGTACTCTGGTGGAGTTACAGGTTCTGTTCTAGTTACTAGTATTCCGGCGGAGTTATGGGGTCTGTTCTAGTTACCAGTAATCCGGTGGAGTTGTGGGGTCTGTTCTAGCTGTATGTTTTATATGGAAGGGTTCACCCTCAATCTACTGTGCTTCAGTGAAGTGTGAATCTGGTTATGGTACAGTCAGGTTTATCCCTCCTTCTCACAAACTTACACTAAAATACATGTACCATGGATGGAAATAATGAAATCCCATTTTGTGGACCCCCCACAGCTTGTGTTTTACTGAAAATTTGATTATCTGTATACACACCGGGTAGATGAAGCTAGTCACTGTACTTGTCAAAGTGAAATTTACCATGAACGTACCTCAACAAGCGTGCAAGACTAACATCATTTTGCCTTGAAAATATCGGCTACTGTTCATATCCAATTCCAGCAACAGGCTGGTTTGGTTTTTAATTAAATTTTCAGTGTATTCACAAATACTAACCAGCTTTGGACACCAAACAATGAGCTTCGAAAACTACATGGGCAGTGTTCATTGTCATGGATGACTTCTATAATTTTCAGCCCCTGTTCAAAATGACCACATTCTGTTATGAAAACCCAGTATCTGCTTCAAGTCAGCAAGCAGCTGCTACGCTGCAACAGTGAAGTTACTCCCCCTACCAATGGTCCAACTCTAGTTATCTTCCTTCCACTTGTCCTCGTCCTCTTTCCGTGCAGCTGGGCAGAGCTGGTTGCGCATGCCGCCCAGGACGTTGGAGGTGGCTGAGGACGCGATGATGAGTGGTTTGACTGCGGTGGGAGGGATCTGGCGAAGCACGCCCCCAACAGCCCCCGTCATCCCCTTTTGCTCCTGCTCTTCTGTAGCTGCCCGCACCAACTGTTGGGCAGTGTCTGAGATCCCCTAAACATCAGAAAAAAACATTTGATAATATGAAGGAAAACTAGCAATGATTTCTTATTTTTATTTCACAGGGCAAAAAAGACAATTTTCTAGTTTACATTAATCTGAACATAAACTTAAACTTTATTACCATACGTGTAAACATTAGGATTTTGTTGCGGTGAAGAGAACTGCTTTGCAATCACTTACACATATATGCTGCAACTTACTATAAATGACAGTTACTCGCACAAACATACAGTCACATTAAACCTTGAACTGGACAATAAAGACATCTTGTATTGTTTAGTACTGCACAGTACCGTAATAATATAATGAAACATAATGAATATTTCAACAGGCATTTTACACAACTGCTTGCCGTAAATAACTGCATGCTGAAAACACCACACATATTCCCATGACCCATTCATGTCTTCTTCCATACCATTCATGTTCTTGAATCTTGAACCTTGTTTTCTTACAATACTTTCACTGAAGTGGTGTACAGGATCAGTTCAGCTACTGAATTTAGACCCTTCCTCTACTGGTTATCCTAACGCATAAGGGCAACATGCCAGGAAAAATCATGTTATTGGTGTGACCGCAAAAACAGCACCTCATTGCCTAAAACACAAGACTTACCTCACTTATCACATGATACGCATTTGTGACCCCTTCACGCAGATCTGTGGGTTGTCTGAGCTGGCGACGGCGAGAGTGGCCTCGTCGTTTCGGCTGTCTGACGCTCGGGCCAGGGGACAGCATATCATATGTCAGCTCAGACACGTACTGCACGTGAGAGACAAAAGGAGACATGATAGAGATGATGATGATGATGATGATGATGACTGGCCGTTTGTATGGCACAGCCAACATTTCCGTGCTTACTGCATGCTCACGTCACCTTTGGGGAGAAGGAAGGAAATAAAGGGAAGGGAAGTAAAAAGAAAAACAATTTTAAAACAAAATTAGAACTGAGAGAAGAGACGCGACATGAGGTTCTGCTTGAGCAGAGCATGAAAACGCCAACTGACTGACACAGATATCCAAGCAAATTCATAATGAACCACGAGGTGTATTTTTGAAAGATGACAACTGATTTCAATGTCTTTGTAAGTCTTTATGGGAATCTGTACCCACAGTGGTGAGCAGTAGTTCAATAGATAGCGTTTTTGACTAGCAAGGTGTGCTGCTGAACAGCCATCGCTGCAGTCACGATGAAGCGCAAGTTTGACCCCAAGTCGACCTGTGATATTTCATACAGATTTTTTCTGTCCGACGGGTTGCTCATCGCGGATTTCTCTATTGTTCCTCCATCTTTCCTCCCCTCACAAAGAATTCAAGAATAGGTAGGTCTGTGGCGCTGCACCCACACGGGAAGAAACCCAAATTTCCTTAACAGAGGGATAATAAGTAATTTTTAAAAAGTTGACTGACCTGTATAGTGCTAACGGCCTTGTTCGTGAGTTCAATCACTGCACGTGCAGTCGACATGGTGAGCGAGCTGGCTCCACGCTGCATGCCGCGCCAAACACGCCCGTCACGACGATACTGCTCCACGGGCATCCAGAACATGTCCCGGATCCCTTGTGCTGTTGAACAAAAACATTCTCCTCAGTTCTCCTCTGGTAAAGAATTTGATCTGCCCAGATAAACAGATCTCCTATCCACAGGAGTGGAGTAAAACAATACGGATAACATCAGCTGATGGGGGTTCACCGGCTGGGAACTGCCTGCATGACAGTGTAATTTGGATAACATCAGCTGATGGGGGTTCACCGGCTGGGAACTGCCTGCATGACAGTGTAATTTGGATAACATCAGCTGATGGGGGTTCACCGGCTGGGAACTGCCTGCATGACAGTGTAATTTGGATAACATCAGCTGATGGGGGTTCACCGGCTGGGAACTGCCTGCATGACAGTGTAATTACCCACCGCAATTCTCTTTTGTCAAGACTGACCATTTTTTCCTATAGATTTCCTAAGACAGTCACCTGGAAAACTGTAATAAGCATAAAAAGATTTCCTTCCAACAATGGGTACGCAAATGGCTATCCACATTAGAAAAAAAGGAGAAGAAAAAAAGGTAAAAACTACACAAAATAAACTAAGCTGAGCTATGGAGCTGCTTTGAAGATGTAATAGACATACCGAGCTGCACAAAAGAGTGCATGGGTCCCACTCCACCAAGAATGCTGGGCAGCTGGTTGGAACGGATGTCAAGCAGCCATTCATTCAACAAGAAAGCCACTACCTTCTCAGCACCAAGGAGCCTGAAATCACAACGGGAAATTCGGGATTTAGAATCCAATGTCCTGCAAAATCAGTACGAAAAGATTTATAAAACAAATGTAGATTTTTATCACTATTGACTCCAAGATTTTCAATTTACACTAAAATGTTCCACTTTCAGAATAAATGAATGGATTTCTGCCTGAAGAACATCCATCCCACACCCCCCCCCCCCCTCAACACACACACACCCCCCTCCTCCTAAAGTTAAAATTGGGAGCAAATTTGTTTCAGTTAATGTCCTCTAAGTGAGCGTCACCATGTGTTTCGGTGTTTCAAATATTTTGGTTTTCCGAACCACCAAAATCGCTTTTCATTTTTGCAGTGCCCCTTCCCTTGTCATCCTCACAAAATTAGCAATGGGGTGGAGGATGCCCATTCTATATCTGCCAATACGTGAACACACAGACGTACACACTGACCCTTGTTTATGCGAGATGCGCTTAAGACAGAGCTCGGAGTTGTTAAGCTGGGCAAGGCCAATTAGCAGACCGGCCAGTGTTCTGTCCATGTCAAGGCACTTGCCGCTGTAGTCCAGCCGTATTGGAACAGCCGGGGAGAACACCACAGACCTGGAAAATCAACAGAAGATAGTCTTTGCTGCTTGGGCGGCTCTACTACCCCTGCCTCTTGCACTATCCCTTCCTACCCCCCTTCCCATTTGCAAGATGTCAAAGCACTTAGAGCTTCCAAAAGAATAGGTGCCATAAAATTCATTGTCATGATTATGATTTTAATTGTGCAGAAGTGCACACACACACACACACACACACAAAAATGAATGGGTGTGAAGAATAACATACAAAGACCTGTGCTTGTAGACTGACAAAACTGGCAAACATCTACTTACTTGAAGAATACTGGCGAGTCGTCATAGTTGCTGGACGTGTCGGACCCTTCATCATCCAGAGCGGCCTTCAGGGCCTGGCTACGCTCCAGCGAAATCTCATCCAGCTGTATCAGCAGCTCTGGTCGCGGCCGACCGCCTTCCTCTCCTCCCTCCTCCTCTGGCCCCACATCCAGCCCAAGAACCGGCCCCCGATCCTTGGAACCGCTGCCCACACTGGAAGAAAGAGTTGGAGTGCCGGGTCGGAACCCTTCCCCTCCAGCGGTGGGTGTGTAGGGGTCGGACGGCTGCTGTCCCGTGAACTCCATGATGAAACGGCGCAGGAAGAACAGGGACTCCTGGAGTAAGGACAAAGCACAGGAAGATTGTTTCTTTCAACTGCAAGAAACTGGTAAAGATAACAGAAAAAGACATGCGAAAATCGGGCAAGGTTAATGGTTCCTTGATGGCTCTTGCTGCAGCAAACACAAGTACAATCAAAGTGATACACTCACACTGAGTCAATTTTAAATCCATGCAGACATAAATTAATTATGATTATTTTAGTGAGGCCACTGGTGCAAAACCCCAAACTTACTTGGAAGGGACTTGGTTAAACAGCAAGGTAGCGCTGTTTATGCATCCACCTTAGGGTGCACTTTACACAACATGTAGAAATACTCTCTGTGAGAGAACCACAGCTTTTCGATGGTCATTTGCTGCAAGAAAGGGCAACCTACAAAACTGAAGAGGACAAGATCTTCTCCTACAGAAATCTGCGTATGTATGAATGTATGAACATCTGAGTGAGCAAGAAGAACGTGATAGGCCTGAAGCTGCGTACAAACCTGGTCAATGTTCAGACGAATTGGCAAGCCTGATATGTGCAGGGAACACTCTCTGGTCGGCAACTTGGGGTCAGGACGTGTGAACAGAGCCTTCATGCACAGCTGGAACCAAACAAACAACATATTGTCACCATCTCTCTTCATACGCCCCTTTCACCCCCCCTCCACTTAAACATTCACTAGAGCGCCGTCCTCTCCCCCCCCCTCCCCCCACCCCAACCCCAAATCCGTTCAGTTCAAGTTGACATCTCTGTGCTGAGAAAAACCATAAATGCTCCATGCTATCTCTCAGATGTCTCCCCAGTGTTGTCTTTAAAACTCTTCAAATGTTTGTCTAGTTCAAAAGGGCCGCGTTATGCCATTTTAGGTCCGATTTTCAACCACTGCCCATTCACACAGTAGTGTCTATCCACTCCACTCTCATAACAATAAACGTTACATTATCTCATTGCTACAACTGTGAAAAGCACATACTGTCTAATCAAACACCCAGTCTTACCATATTTGCGCTGGACTGCCTGGGTCTTTTCTCGGAGGTGTCCTGATACAGGAACTTGTTGATGTGCGAAGCCTTCAGACGATCTCGGACTTCCGCGTCGTGCACGAGGAACACCCAGCGTAAAGCCTTGCTCACGTTCGGAGGGTATTCTTCGTACTGGACCCCGACCTGAACAAAGCCAGTAACCCAGTAATGCCAAGCGTGATAGGTTGGTTGTTACTCTGCAGATTTAACATGCTTTTTCACCATATAGGGGTGACACCGCAATTATTTGGTGGATGCAAGAAGGAAAAGGAAAAGGCCTGCAAACATTTTGGGCCAGCTAGTCAAGATGTAAAAAATGATAGCAAGACGTTCCTAAAGACAAGGTTTAAAGGGTAATCTGACTTAAGACATAAGACATTCATTACATTTCCAAAAGAGGAACATTGATTTGTGGTCTCTCATAAAAACATAAAGCATGCCAAACACTCACTCATACGGCCATGCACACTCATTCCACCTATTTACATGTTCGTACACTTGTACACTTGCGTCTTCTTAGGATAGATAATCCTAGTTTGTTCAAAATGGCCTGAGAATATTGAAACCACATCACGAGTGAAAAAGAAAAAAAGTCAGTCAAGCCATCACATTTTCTAATAAAGGGAAAAACAATCCAAGTCTATTATGTCCAAACTGATCTGAAGCAACATCGTGAAAGAACACATTAACCTCCTCTGAACAATCACAAAGTTAAGTTCAGGATGGACAAGCTTTTTAAAAATACAGTTCATTCAGTTCCAGTCACTTTGCACAAATGTCTCAACTGTACAAAGCTAGTACGATACAAAGGAAGTTTATGCTACGGGCATCAGCACACCCACCAAACTATGTCTCCCCATAGGGATATTTGACTTCAAACACAAACCATTTAAAGAGAAAGCTCTGCTTTAATTTTTCACGAAGCGACATACCTTGCTAAGCCAGACTTCCATCAAGACATCGTGGTTGCGTTCAGGACCCCCTTGTTCCTGCCACGAGCGTGGCCGTTTCCTCTTGTCCACACTCGGTGAGGGCAACCCAAAAGCAGGCAGGTAGCTCCTACAATAACAGGAAAGTATTGTATATAACCATGTGAGTAGACTGAAAAACATACCACACTTTGTACAACGTAGGTTATGCTGGAACCTACGCCACTGCCCAGAAAGCCTCGGTGTTTGTCATCTCTACAAAGCAGAAACATGAACATTTCCTGATCTTTCCCACAGTGCATGCAGGCAGAGTATCTTCAACATCCGATGGCCAGAGAAGATCCGGAATGAAGAGCTGTGGGAGCGAGCGGCGCAGGAACCAGTGGCCAAGCAGATCCTGTGGAGGAAGTGGGGCTGGATTGGACACACCCTCAGGAAGCCAGCATCCAGCACCACACGCCAAGCCCTGACATGGAACCCGCAGGGGAAAAGGAAGAGAGGCCGGCCTCGCAACAGCTGGAGGCGGGACACTGAGGCAGAGCTATGTAAGCAGGGGACCAACTGGACTGGAGTGGCAAGACTAGCCCAGAACAGAGTGCGATGGCGAAGGGTTGTCGATGGCCTATGCTCCACGTGGAGCCAAGGGCCTAAGTAAGTAAGTAAGTATGCAGGCAGAGTGGTCCACCTTGCAATGAAACTGTTACAGAACTGTAACTCTTGCTGAATGCTCACGTGTATCAGCCCAAACCATGAACAGTAAGCAAGTGGTGGGAAGAAGTGGTGGGGAATCCCTGCGTGCGGTATGAAGAGTATACACATGAAATAATTTGGATCTGTGGCACTTAGCACATATAATTCTGCGCACGAGTACCCCACATTTTTGTCTCTTTTAGCCCTGATTATGAAAATCAGGCAAGATTAACCGTTCCTTGATGGCTCTTATAAACACAGATATAATCAAAGTGCAACACTCCCACAAAGCCAAATTTAAATCCATGCAGACATAAATTAATTATGATTTTTTCAGTGGGGCCACTGGTACACAACCCCAAACTTACTTGGTAGGAACTGAGTTATTACTGACATGTCTTACAAAGTAAAGAGAGGTGCAATAAGACTGTGACACAAAGCTCTCCTCTAAAGTGTTACTAACGTTTATAGACAATGCTCAACAAGCACACTTACTTTTCAGTATGGGTAGCAGCAGGTTCAGATTTACTTTTGTCAGGATCTGCAACAGACAGCCAGCTTGGCAAATGACTCCAGCATTAAGCATAAGATCTAAATGTGACAAACTGTAAAAGTTATACACCACAAAGCAGGGACTGAAGCACTTCACCCGACTTTTTTTTAACACATAAATATCAAAACAACTGTGAACAATTTGTGAGCCTGGACGTGCTGGAAGATGGGCCTTTTTACCAGAGAAAAAAAAAGCAAAAAAAACAAATCTAAAACACATAACTGTGAAAACCCTTACCTCGGCTTCTGTCTTTCCCACCAAAGTCCCTGCCTCCATACATGTACCAGGTGAGGGTCAGTTCCCTCAGGGTGTAGCGTCGTTCAGGTTTGGGGTAGCTCGGAGGGGATTTCAGGTGGTCAATCTTGCCCAACGGCTTGGAAAAGAAGTCGTCTATGATCACGATTGGCTCCTTGGTGAACACGCGAATCTTGGGCTCTCCATCTCGAGGCTGAAAGCACACAATGATAGAAATCATTTATCCCAATGTAAGACTGTAATGAACAATCTGGTGGTGGACACACTTGGTAAAGGCTTGTACCATTACTGCTACCTGCAAATTTGTAAGCAAGAGAAAAAGATGTGATTTTATTGTTCATTACACACACACTACAGTATTTGTGCAAAAGAGAGATAAACGTTGAAGGATTTGACCAGATTCACCCAAAATATACCTCCTGACAACTTACTTCTGGTTCTGAGTCCAGACGTAATCATCATATGACAGCTTTGAATACAAAACTGGTCAATAAGAACTCACAGCGATGCCAATCCCTGGGTCATCGATTATGCAGAAGTCATCCTCTAGGTCACTGCCGTCCCCTTCCTGCGAAATCATGCTGCTGGTGACGGACTCGGCACTAGGGGAGACTACTATCTGTCGGAGCCCAGCAGGGGGCGCTGCCTGTGGTGATTGGTTGAAGTGGTCCTCGGTCATGAAGAAGACGGCCGTGCCTGGCGTAGTCTTGTCAGGAGATTCTGGGTAAAGTGAGGATAAAAACTGAGGTTACGTGTTTTAGTGTCTGAAGTACATGACATCGCCAAACAATGTGGCCAACTCACAGCAGGAAGATGATTGCGGAGTTTGTGATAGGACAGATAAGAAATCTGGAATGCTGGGGTTCTGGTTACCGTTTTTTTGTTTGTTTGTGTTTTAATTTATTCACTTATTTATGCATTTATTTTTGTTGTGTACGTTTTCTTGGTAAGTGCTGTCGCTGGTTTTTTTTGCATTTGCATCTTCTCTTTTTCTTGGGGGGGGGGGGGGGTGTCCTATTTTACTGATGGTTTGTCTTAATTTCTGATGCAGCCAAAGTTTCCACAGGTTCCACAGTGTCCACATCTGCTGTAGCTACAGTTGAATGTAGAACAAACTGAATATCGGTTCATCAAATTATCAGATTAAAATCAATTAGACACTTGAATCCTCCAGCTTTCAAACACACTGCCGCCCCACAAACCTGATCCTGATGTGGAGGTGCTCGACTCACGGATGGCATCCTCCATCATCGAGTGCAGATAGTCCAGCTTCGACTCTGACAGCGAACCCTCTGACCTCCGCCTCTCCTCCGACCCCTGCCTTGGCGTACTCTGTTGAAGGACCATTTACATTAATATGAAGTGTGTCAATATTACAAGTGTTATACGGCTTATACAGATTACACAAATCAAGTGAGATCAACGCAGAAAACACGAAGGCGTTCACTCTACAAAACTGTTGTTTATGTAGTTTGGTTCAGTAGCCAGAAGGATCATTACAATGTAGCCGAGTACCTGTTTTCTGCTCTCGGCTATTAACAGACAACAGCTAGCCCTGGATGGGTCCGTTAAGTGGGTAACTGGGGTTACCTACCCTTCCTGAGAGGGCACTGTGAGCCAGTGTATACTCAGCCGTGACACATGGGAATGCACCACTTCATTTTAAAACCTCACGATCCCTGTAGTCTTTGCTGAGAGCCACGCTTCGCAATTTCTTTATTGGCGGTGTTTTGTCACCGGCCATCATGATATCTGATTTCTGAGAGAGCACTAGCCAATTGTAGAAAGATATTGTGCACTGCTCCTCCCTAGTGGCAATAAAGCATTGATTGTGTTCATGCAACATCGTGTCTTGGCTCCCCTGACTGCCACAATCGCGCACCTGCAACACCCACTCAACACCACCACAAGAAGACAGTAAACAGACTCCACTAGGCAGACCCTGCCCCTTTTCTCTGCTGTGCACTGTCAAAACACATCCATGAAGTCACTTTATGAAAAAAGGGCTGATTTCAATATGAAAGAGACATAATGGTCATTTTCCTGAAAAGACCTCAATGGACTTACATTGTACTACTTCCTTCCTACCGTTCAGTGATATCAAACTATATCTGCTTCCCTCTTTGCAGTGTGTGGCAAGAAAGTTTGCCAGACCATGCCATGTGTTGCGGCACGCGATTGGCTGAATTCTGGGGGCTCGCCCCTTTTGAGGAGTGGAGTGGTCTATTGCGGAGAAAGCAAGACGTGTAACTGTAAAGCAAGAGAGAGTCACCAGGCTCACCTGACTAGACAGGCTTTCACCATCTTCCGACATGGAAACCTTGGGCTCCAGGTCGCCGTCACGGGCGAAGTACATGATGAGGTCAATGAGGGCCCGGCACGAGTCAGCGCACGTCCGCAGCTCCACCTTGTTGGCCTGCACGCGCATGTCTGTTCTTGGCCAACCCTGAAGCAACACAAAGTCACATCAGTGAATGTCTTTCTTTCTTTTCCTTATTTTGAAATGTTGCTGTTGCAATAGTATATATACAGTCCATTCGTAACATTTGTCATAAAGTGAAAATGTAAAATAAGTGCAAAATCTGATGCAATGGGCACTTGTCTGGGTATTGTGGTCCTTTTTGACTGACTGAAATGCAAATGAACAAATGCAAAATATGACAGAATTTTTTGACTATCCAGCAGGAAAAAAAGAAGAAGAGCAAACTGGACTTTCAAACACACACAAGTCACACATACCGGTTCTTTCCCATCTCCAAGTCGGGCACACAGCTCAAAGAGGGCCAAATGTGCCACACACACATAGTCTGAAAACAATTACAAGAATACTTTTGAAATTGTTCACAAAAGGAAGTACAGTACATGCATATCATAATATAAAAAAAAAAAAAAACAGTTTTGTATGGGTCTTTAAAAAAGCTGCCTCAGAAAATTGAATCTTTGAAAGAAAAACACACACACACACACACATACATGAACAGACACCCTAATTTTAAATACTGGAAAAAGTTTGTACATCCTCTTAATCAACTGTCCATTATAACAACACACAATCAACAAAATTCTATACAATGCATCTCTGTTATTTAAAAAAAGAAAACAAAACAAAACAAAAGAAAGAATCTATTATAACCAAACGTAAATCGAGAAAAAAAAAATCTCCCCCCTGACCTTACACACATACACATACACACACATACACATACACATACACACACATACACATAAACACACACATACACATACACACACACACATACACACACATACACATACATACACATACACACACATACACATAAACACACACATACACATACACACACATACACATACACACACATACACACACATACACATAAACACACACATACACATACACACACATACACATACACACACACACATACACACACATACACATAAACACACACATACACATACACACACACACATACACATACACACACATACACATACACACACATACACATACACACACATACACATAAACACACATACACATAAACACACACACACGTCCATTAGAAAATCAAACAGTAAATAATCTCTGCTGCTAATGTGCGGCCGCAGCTCTGCATACCTCTCCTTAAATTGACTTCCATGTACTTCTTGTCTGACAAGTACAAGGCTGCCTCCTCCAACAGAAATCTGCAAAGAACATGACATTCTGATTACAAAGCAAGAAATGTTTCTTTGCTGTCATTGCATTCACACCATCCGCCTCACCACCTCAACACCACCACATGGATACGCACTCTATGCCTGCCGGTTATGTACTGTGAGCCCGCATCCGAACCTTTGAGCATCAAAAACTATCCTAACTTCATTTTTTTCATCATTTATGTTACACAAATTACACATAAAATTGTTACGTGTCTACACCACAAAAACCAATGCGAGAACAACATGAAGGTGAAAAGGACAGTTTTTCTTGAAGAATCAAGCAAAACCAGGAAAGATTACAAAACACAAGTTGCATTACAAAAATGGTGCCACCGAACATATCTTGGCACAAACATGACGATTATTGATCTGGGTGGGACTAGTTTTCACCATTTATCATGTCAACACAGGATGGTAACGGATTTTGCAAGCGGTGAAAACTGACCTGAGAGACGTCGAGTTGGAATTAGCCGTAATATTGCTAGACACACTGAAGTTCTCTGCCGTCAGCACAGCACGCAGGGGCATGTGCACCGGCCGGTAGTCGACGGCGCAGCCTTTCAGGTGCAAGTGCAGCTCGGTCAGGACGGTGGGCATGGTGTACCCCTTGATGGGGAAGTCCTGTACGTCCAGAAACTGTATGACCTGCGAGATCCAGCTCTCACCGTCCAGCGCCATCTCGTGACGCAGTGTCCCTCCTTGTACGACCAGCGACACAACAAAGTGCTGAAACGACAAGGGAAATGGAAAATTCAAGGGATGAGTCCACTTCAGAGGCAAGTGTGTGATCACTGCAATTCAACTAACAGTTAAGTTTTTGTTGTTGTTATTGTTCTGTACACTTCTTCTTCTTCTGCGTTCCCTGTTACTGTACACTGTTAAGTTGATTTGAATTGATAATTTCTGCACTGTTTCCACCTCACCATACTCTTCCAACATGTGCATGGGCACAACTGCATAAACGTATCTAAACTTAACCACTCTTATGAAAATCCCTCTGCAAGTTTTATTCCACGCTTTCAAAAACATTTCAGTATGTGATCTACGTCCTATGGTCATTTGCCTATAAAGCACAATGGCGAGATCCATCAGCTAAACGAGCAACATTTATTGATTCATTCTGCTGAACTGTGAGGTCACATACAGTTTGAAAAAACTTCCCAATACCAGGGGAAACAACCCACCTAGACAGCACTGGTTTCATGAAAGACCTTACATGATAAGACGGATCAATTCAGCCGTAAGTGTGAGGACAGCTTCGGCAGTGTTATCCCCCTTCGCGGCAGGTACGGTCTTTGGTTTTATCAAGCATACACCAGATACAAATCAGGTAAGACTAATAGTAATGTGCTATTCATCCACTACAAATTCCATCCATACCTCTTAACAGCCTGAGCCCCACTACCCCCTGCCCACTATACGGTAAGACTGGTTAAAAAGAACAAACCACTGCGTACCACTAGAAACCACTTCAAGCCACTATTATGCAAGGTGTGGACCTTCCCCCTACATACGAGACCGCTGCAGATTGCGTAATAGTGGTTTGAAGTGGCGAAAAGTGATCTGCAGAATTAAAGTAAAATTGTGATTTTTGTATGGGATTTCAAGAGTTATCGGCTTAAAAATGAATCATCCATTTCATTATGACCTCAGCCTCACCTTTGTGTTGTTCATTGTGTCTATTTTTGTTTTGACCGCCACTGAGATCATGTCCTGAGAGTTGTCAGCCCCTGTCCCCACCAGACCGATGCACCCAGTGGGCACGCCCCGTTCCGATCGGTAGATGCGATGGCTCAAGTGCGTCGGGGTGTTGTCTGCGATGCCGTCCAGTCGACCCGGTGTAACAGTCTGCTTCACACAAGCTGCAAAAAGGGAGGAAAAATGGGATTAAGTGAGATTTTCTTTGATCTGTCAAGGAGAGCTTGGCATGAAACATTCAACAGCTCGGACATTTAACCAGAGAAGGCTCAGCTGTTTACTACTTTCAAAAGCTGTTTACCACAGAAATGACTGATGGTGCGGATGTTACTGGTAGGGATGTGCCGATTAATCGAAAACCGGAAAAAATCGATTTAGTTTTTGGACGATTCAATAAACCGGTTCGACGCTCAAATCGCGATTCACTCGGCAACATCCGGAACCTTTCCGGACATTGCCGAAGTTGTAAAAGGGGCATAACTCTTGTCGCTATCGACTGAAAATTGGCAGGACAACTTCAACAACGTGTACGTCTCGTCGACAATCCGAGAGGGAAATCAGCAGTCTGGAAAAGTTTCTTTGTGAAAGAAGTTGGCGGAACAATTCTGACAGATGGAGCCATTGAAGCTTACTCGGGGTTGCCTCCCCTCAAAGGTCACCAGGTTCGCGGTAAATCGCCCCCCAAAAAAACGGGTTCGTCGTGAAATTGCAATTTGAAAACTGGTTCGGCCCACCCGAATCAGAACATCCCTAGTTACTGGTAAAATATACAGAACATGTATATCCACTGAAAAAAAAAGGTAACATAAATATTATGGTCAAACATTGCAGACAGCGACAGTATCTGCTATTAAGCGACGATTTCCTTTTTTTTTTTTTTTAAACTTACATCCATGATAGAGACTGGCGCGATTTGACTGGAAACACAGGTATCGAAGATCAGGATCTCCATCATGGGCGGTGACTGAGAACAATGTCGCATCTTTCACCACCACCAGCAGTTCTCCATGGCAACCTTCTTCCTGTGATGGTGAAAATACAAAATTATGAACTCAGTTCTTGGTATGTGTCATATGGTGCAGTTCCATCAGGCATCAGGCACATGGGCAATATAACAACTTGCTTGGTCATCCCCCATCCCTCCCACCACACCCCCCTCCAAAAAAGGACGAGGGGGTAGTCAGTATCTGTCCTATTCCTAGTGTGCAACTACTGTATTTCAGAAAGCATTTGTTGCATGGCATGTTTTTTTGGTGATTTTCCTCTTGTCTGGGCTTACAATGGTCCTTGACCCAATTCAATTCAATTCATTTATTGTTCAGGCCACAGCAGTTTACAAAACAGTTCAGAAGAAAAAGTACAGAACATCTTGTCAGACACCGGCAAAACACACACACACACACACACACACACACACACACACACACACACACACCGCACACACACACACACACACACACACACACACACACACACACACACACACACACACACAGAGCGCATGCACATCCCTCCTCCACCTTTAGGTCCATGACCCAGAAGGGAGAAAAGTGTGTAGCACGAAGCAACGACGTTGCAAAGCCACAAGCACACAGTCTGCCAAAAAAAATGCATTAAGCCAAGCAATGTTCAGGGGCATGCTCCCCCCCAGACTTTTTGTGTGTGTGAAATTATACTAAAATCTGTGCAATTTGGTGTGTTTTAGCATGATTTTAAGTGCTTCAGAGAAGGAATACACTTCTTGGGGGGAAGAAAATTTTTATACAAAGGTTGAAATCCGCCAAAAGGTGGCAGATTTTAAGCCCCATCTTCTACAAGTATACATAATTATAGAACACACACACACACACACACACTCGCCTACACATCATCCTGCACTTTTTACCTTGTGTGGAACACAGGCCAGCAACTTCCCTTCCCCAATGTTGAGTGACAGACACAGTTTGCTCTGCAGCTGGCGACGGACTTCCCGCTGGCTGCGTTTTGTGTCATGGATGCTGTAGTGTGGGGAATTCTCATCAGAATCCGAGTCTGAGTCTGTTGGCATGCAGAAATGTAAGATAGTACATGTACCTGGTATCATGGTGTTCCACTGTGATTCAACTGTATATTAATATCATTTCACTTCAGGCTATCTGTACAGTATCAACCCTATTATGGAGTAAATTGACAGACAATAGAACTTAGGACCAACTCAACCTATCCACAAAAACCCACATTTATTCAATTTGCACTGAAGGAAACTGTGACTGGAAAAAGCATACAAACTCAAAAGAAAACAAACAGCAGCAAACAACCAACCCTCACACAAAACTAAACAAACCCTAAAACTAGTATGAGCTTGAGTGTGCCCAAAATCAAGATGTCAAGAGCACAGTACATGTACTGTCTGTGACCCTACAACGAGCTTGCCTACATGTGTACAGGAGTGAGCTCTTATCTGCAGAAAGAGCTCAAGCGCCATGGATTAGGTAAGTACTTCAGCCCTTACCCCAGATAACTGAAATCAGACTAAGATAGCCGCTGGAATCAGTTCACAAGCAGGCACCTCCTTTTTTTCTTTCGTTTTTACAAAACTATTTAGTGTCCATTTTGGGAAATTTTGGCTGCTTCCCCCAGGGAGAAGTGGTTTAACGTGGTGCAGTGCCATCCAATACCCATCTTATTTTTTTAATTCTGCTGCGGGAGGAAAGCCGGATAACCAGGACATAAACCCGTGAAGAGCAGCCACATAGCCAGGAAAAACTGGTATCACATACCACGAGCTCGACCTGGGCTCGAACCCATGCTTCATCACCATGACAGCAGAAACGGCCGTTCAGTAGCGCAGTGGCTAAGTCCAACACACTGCCTATTGGACCACCACTCTTTTGTTTGTTTAATTTTTTTTTTTTTAAACCCCATTACCGTCTACAAAACCTCCAGACACAAGTGAATACAACTGTACAATGAAGCACACTAACCAAACTGAGCCGAGTGCTGCTCAAACAGCTCAGAGTGGTCGCTCATGTTGGCCGACAGCAGGTGTTGTACGGACAAGTTGATACCCAGGCCGGACGGAATGGACTCGGGAGAGAAGTGAGGTGACGGTGCCTGTGGCTCCCACATCAGCAGGTCATTGTTGACCCTGGTCACATGGATACGGAAAAACTCACATTGTTGCAGTGCAGCACCATGGTAAAATAAAATACCTAAATATTTTACACGCTCAAGTCACTGATTGTATCAAACTACAACAGGGCTGAGATTTAGCAAGCCAGGCTAAGGAGCCAGCCGGGCTCCTAACCTGGGAAGTTGAGGTTGCCAGAAAATTTTTCAGGTTGCCAGACCCTTTGATTGAAAACGCGGTCCTGTTTTAATTGTATAACTATTGCAGCTAATAAACAAGATAACTGTCAACAACAACATTGTTCTTATCTTTCTGTGCACTCTCCTTCTGGCAACAATCTCTGTGTCCAACTGACTGCTCATGTTTTTTTGATCGAATCAAGTTTAAACAAATTTGTGCCGATTACAAAGGGCTGCTGCTGCTGTTTGTAGGTTGTCATCCATTTTCAGGCAGGGTGCACAGTGCATAGATCTCCTTATCGGCATCGTACACAAGCCATGCTCTCTCCTCCCCTGTGTCTGACCTCTTCCATTCAGGAGTCCGTGTACAGGTACGGAATCTCTACCACTGGCGGTAATTTTCAGGTCGCCAGCCGGGCGAATAGTACCATAAATCGAGTTCGCCAGACACCATTTTTCGGGGCCATTGGCGAGTTGGCGAGCGTTAAAGCTCAGCGCTGCTACAATGTAACAACACAAAACAAAAAACAACAACAATCCTACCCTCCACTCCTTCCAGCACAGAGTATATGTATTACAATCTGTGACTTACAAATATGGATTGTTGAGTACATGTACCACTACTACTACTACTAATTGCTTTTATTTAGCGCAGTATCCCAGCAGACACTGGCTCAGAGTGCTCTACAATTACAATTAAACACACACACACACACACACACACACACACACACACACACACACACACACACACACACACACATATCACTTTCATAACATACAGCTGGGATCTCGATAAAATGATACTGTCTGTTGATGTTTATATTGTTGCTGGGGGACTTCCATTCTTACCAAACACTTATTTGAAGGAATTAAGGGTTATACTTCGGAAAGTTACACATTACAGTTTTGTAAAAAATGCGGTGAGAGATTCTAGATCTTTCTTGGGCCAGAAAATTAAATCAAGCAACAGAAAGAGTCAAATACATGTAGTCTAATTCAACATCTGACCATATTACCTTTCAGCTACCAAAACAGACAGACAAGACTTTATCTACAAAACCCATCTCCACTCCCTCAACTTTTTACAACAGACTGACCTGTTGTAGAGAAGTTCAAAGAAAGGCTTGTCATGGATGAGTGCCGTTACCACGGGAGCCGTCACCTCCACCAGCAGCTGTGTTCGAGCTGAGGCCGATTCTTGGAAGATTTGCATCTCTCGCTTGTCTCCTGGCATCACCATCTAAGAAAAAATAAAAATAAAAATCCAGTTTTACAATCTGATTTTTAATATTATCTGAATGATTTTACATGTACCATAAAGTACATGTAACCGGCACAATTAGAAGTGTGGCTATTATCGGCCAAGCACAAATGTACACATTTTTAATTTAATTAAAAAAACTTCATTGTCCATTAAATAATAGGCATACAATGGAAAATTGTCTTTGGACTCACAGCTAGAAACAAAATAAGAATGAAAAATTAACTTTCTAAGCCAATAAAAACTACTTTTGAAGAAGAGCCAAGAGCAAAAGTAAAACAAATACACATAAATACAGCAGAGAGCTGCGAGCCCTGGGTCACCGGACAGAGTCGCGCCCCCGCAGTCTCTTTACATGTCAGTGACAGGGACTCTTTTCTGTTGCTTCTTCTGACACAGGACAAGACTGTGTCCTTTGCCTCTAAAGCCGCAAGTGGGAGCCACACCCCCAGTGGAAGAAAGGCAACTATATACACCCTGTCCAATCCTCAGTATAGTTGTTGCCTCCCTTCACTCATACCTTGCTCCTCCAGAAACAATTACCAGTTTACATTTGACACTAACAGGCATGATCACTGCCAACAAAATGGCAAATAAAACAAACAAAAAACAAACACACACACACACACACACACACACACCCAAATTCAAATAATCAGAAATATTTAGAAACAAAAAATGAACAGATCAATAAATAACTGACCTCTTGCGTGCCTGGCGGCCCTGTCCCATCCTCTGGTCCCCCATGTGACATCTCCTCTCTGTCATACATGGACTTGCGAGATGAGAAGGGGGATGGTTCAGGCGTCGAGAACTGGCATGCCCCGTTGAGACTGCTGTTTGGTGTGGAATCGTCAGACTCCTCTCCCACGTCCAGAGCACCAGTGGAATGCGGGAACATCTTAACCACCACCCTGAAGATAACAATCACTGACATCATCAACCAGTTGATAACTGATATAGTTTGGTAAAAATGCAGGCATGGGAATTGGAGAAGTCAAAAAAGACTGAAATTTTTGCAGTGCACAAAGGCGGAAGGAAGGACTTTACCCAAAGATACTGAAAAGTGGGGGCGGGGGGGGGGGGGGGGGGGTTCAGCCTTAGTGCTGCCTACAAAAACGCATTATCTACCGGCTTTGGCTGTACATGTACTTTCCTTTCAGGTATCGCGTAACTCAAGCGGGCGGCCAACAACTCGGCGGCAATCCGTGAAAAGAAAAGCTTAGCTGCATTCTTTTTTTTTATCAACCAGACTTTTTTTAGGCAGAAAAATTTATTTTCAGGAGGAAAAAATTATTTTTAGGTGGAAACCCAATTTGATTTAGGCGGAAATTACAGACATTTTTAGGCAGAAATTTCCTTTTTTTTAGGCAGAAACCCAATTTCATTTAGGCGGAAATTTGCCTTTAGGCGGACAATTCCCATGCCTGAAATGTTCGGAAACTGCTTTTAGACTCCTTACGGACTGCCAGGGCGACCATTACAAAATTTGCTTTCTGTAATGATCTCAACTTTTCAACCGCCTTTTAATAATACATGTGTAATAATAGGCATTTAAGGGACACCCCCTCTCCCGCTGGAGCTCAGGGTGCCTTACAGTCAACACGCACTCACTCACACAGAAACGGAAACACACGCAACATTCCTCCACACATACATTTAACTACAAACACATATTGTGCAGCATCATACACGGTCTCTGCTGCCCCCGGCACACACACACACACACACACACACACACACACACACACACACACACACACACACACACACATTGAATTTGAAGGTCTGGTCAAATAAACACTGGACCACCATCATCAGCCAGTTTATACCTGATAAAGTTTGGTAAAGGTGTTCAGTAACTGCTTCTAGACTTCAGGTTACAGACTATCAAGGCAACCATTACAAAATTTGCGTACCGTAATGACCTTAACTCTTTGACAGCGTTTTACACTAAAAAATCTTGAAGCTGAAGATCTGGCCGAAAACCCAGCAGCAAAGAGAAAACAGTTTCAGTTTCGATGGCCTACCATCTTCAACGAACGTCAGGGCTAATAACAATGCTGCTTGGAACATTATCTTGCAACAAAAGTGTAGTAAGCCTTACCTAACATTTTAATCACCATATCGTCCTTGACTTTTAAATTGCACATGAACATTTGCCACCTTCTAAACTCAAACAGTGCGTAAGAGAAGCTCCTCGACCCTCACCGTGGCCAGTTGAAGCCCTCCTCAGCCTCCTGTGCATCTACAGAGTCGTCCCCTGTCACACGGCCAAACAGGATTGGCGTCTGGTTGAAGTCCTCTTGGAAGTAAGCTGCGTAAAAAAAACAAACAAACAAACAGGATTTCAAATTACAATGAGTGCAGAAGGTAATTTTTCATCAGTGCAGAAGGTATATCCATACTGTGGGGTGTATGTATGGGTGAAGGTTGGGGTGGGGTAGGGGAAGGGTGGAAATGGGGAGAAAGTGGGTGGGCTCTAAACCATCTGGAAGGTGAGTTTGAAGGGGCTCCAGCAGAGCCACCTGAGACTCAGGCTTAAAATAAAGGGAGGAAGTGCAATGAATCTGATAAGTATTAAGCCCCTATCCCCATATGAAGGTAGAGATATCTTCTACAGTTTTCACACAGCCTACGCTGTAGGTGACAGATTCCTTCCTTCACTTGTACATGTACTTACCTTCCACCTGGCTACAGGTCAGCTCGTAAACGCTGGTCCCTGATGGTGCACTGCTGGTGTGGAAGCGCAGACTCTGCAGCTCCAGAAGCAGGACCTCCTTGTGCAGGTCGCGTCTCCACCACTGTCGCGGGGCCAGCTGGCTGCTGGGGTGTAGGTCTGGCACTGGAAATCTGGAAACAAAGCATGTGCATGTGAACATACTTAAATCTCAAACCTGGTCAAGAAGACACCATCATTGTCATTTTAGGATGTCATGTTAGGA
Source organism: Batillaria attramentaria (assembly GCA_018292915.2). NCBI lineage: Eukaryota > Metazoa > Mollusca > Gastropoda > Batillariidae > Batillaria > Batillaria attramentaria. The sequence goes on along the minus strand of JACVVK020000005.1, from coordinate 1,363,036 downwards.
TGTATCATAGCTGTGTGTATGTAACGTGTATGTGACGTGTATTTCATGTGTATCTCATGTGTATGTATTGCCACCCTACTATTGTGAGGCGCCCAGAGCTCCAGCAGGAGGTTGGGCGCCAGACAAATCCTCATTATTATTATTATTATTATGCTGCAGATGTTCATAGATTTACATGCAGAATAAGGACATAAACTGTCTCTGATTGTTAAACTCTGAGGCGATCATTGCACTAGTAAAGCCCCATGAAAGCTGAATTTCTGACCGACGTGCAATCGAGTCATCCACTTTGCCCCGCAGAGGCCAATTCACACGATGGTGAATACTGACATGGGATCATCGTGGAATGATCACCAGTAATGTCAATGCGCTGACCAATGGCAGTGTCCAACTCAAACATGATTGCTTTACAGTTGGATATGAACCCTGAAGTCTAAGGCGACATCTGAGAGTCTACAGACTGTAGTTTTGGTGAACGCAATGACACCTGGACATTTTCGGGGCAACAAACTTCACATGAATCTAGATCAAAGGGGAGCAATGGCTGAAGAAACTCACCGTATTCTGAGGGACGCCCGAGAGCAAGTAACACTGGCGTCAACAACACTGTCTTTCGTTGAGGAGCCGTCATCCATGGCCTGATCGAAGCAATGTGCTCCGGCCTGCACAAGTACATCCAATAATAATAATAATAATTATAATATGCATGTAATAAGAACAGAGTACTGTGTAAGCGCTTTATCCAATTTAATGAAAGGCTAAAAGTGCCGCGAACTGAACTCAACAAGCACGCTCATGTGAATGACATGTATTCCCTCACAGTTAAGACATGAACACATTACAATCGCATGGTGCAAAGCGTCAGCTCAGCTATTTTGGTTTTGGAAGTTAGAAGAATTGCATTTACATGTATTTTCAAATTTTGTGGTCTAAACATTTCCAAAGCAGAAGGGGAGGAAGCTGGAGTACCCAGAGAGAACCCCTCATGATCAACCCAGATGAATGGTGCCACGTACAAAAAGGAAAAATTCTTTAACCCTCTCCTTTGCAACCTAACCTCTCAGGTGGCGAAGTCACCTTAACCACTAGACCACCGATCGCTCAGATACACCCAGACAGTTTTATATATTTTGTAAACAACACACAGTTAACAGATTAGTAAATATCTGCACTACACTGTCTGACTACTTCAATATCAATCAAAGACTGATCAGAACTGTGTCTTTGACCTTGCTGGCAATGAATGGGCTCCTCTTACTGCAAGTGCCACTAACTGGGGCAGTTCAAAGCATGCAGAGGACTCTCATGCGCGCACGCGCACACACACACACACACACACACACACACACACACGCACAAGCATGGAAAGGCAGACTTTCTCCTTATACAAAGGATTTTACCATCCTCATTACTTCCCCCCTCCCACAGCTTGAACGAGGGGACACTACCCAGGAAAGACAGACTTCAATGGATTGTCTCTCTTCCATCTTCCACAGCTTTGATGGTTATTTCTGTCTGTGATGACATTCTAACAGCATTTTTGCTATGATTGGAGATGAGTTAGTCGTGGGAAAACCAGCATCATAGAATGACCACTGTCTGCAAATGGTCACTGAAACAAAAAACCCAGGATAGTAGACACAGACTAAAATGGATTGTCTTTCTTTCATCTTCCAGAGTTTTGTTCTATCTACCAATGCTCCTTGACAAAACCAGGAAATCAAGGGGAAAAAAATGAAGGAAAAATAAATATTAACTCTTACCGTGTTGGCGGTGGTTTGCGCAAAAACGCCAGATTGTGAAGCAGCATACTGCGGAGTGGAAGGGTACAGAAGTCCTGTCAGACGATCGATGATCGTGATGTCCACCTCCGAAGACAGGGGCCCTAACTCTACTGATACTTTTGTTTCACTAGATGTGTCTCCGTAGAGTTCACTCTGTCAAAAGAAAGAAAAGTCGCAGTCAGGTCATACTTCAGCATAAAATAAACTTGTGTGTATGGCCATAAAACATGGTTTTGTTGTTGCCTGTTGGATCATCATTATCATCTGTCTCTCCGATCTGTTGTTTTTCCTTTCCTTTATCTTCATATTGTAATATTAATATTATTCAGGGTTGATTTTTTGTGCATGTGTAAAATCACAGACATGCAAATTAAAGTTTGTTTCTTGGTTCAATCTCTCTCTGTATAACACACACACACACACACACACACACACACACACACACATGCATGTGTGCTTGCACGTGCACACACACACACACACACACACACACACACACACATGCCTGCAAACATGCACAAACACACACACACACACACACACACACACACACACACACACACACACACACACACACACACACACAAAGGTGGCTCACCCTTGAGATGACCGAGACTCGGATCTTGGCAGCAGGGGTGACAGTGTACAGAGAACCATGGGGAGTTTGCTCAGCGGAGTCCTGGCTGGGAAACGTCAGCAACTAAAAACACAACACACATACAGTGTAACTGATGTACGCTGATAGTGATATACACAGCACATAGTAACAGTTGCAAAAATTTCTTTCAAAGTAGTGCCTGTTGTAGTGTAGTGTAGTGTAGTGTAGTGTAGTGTAGTGTAGAGTAGTGTAGTGTAGTGTAGTGTAGTGTAGTGTAGCATAGTGTAGCGTAGTGTAGCGTAGTGTAGTGTGTAGTGTGTGTGTAGTGTAGTGTAGTGTAGTGTAGTGTAGTGTGTAGTGTATAGTGTGTGTGTGTGTGTGTGTGTGTGTAGTGTAGTGTAGTGTAGTGTAGTGTAGTGTAGTGTAGTGTAGTGTAGTGTAGTGTATAGTGTGTGTGTGTGTGTGTGTGTGTGTGTAGTGTAGTGTAGTGTAGTGTAGTGTAGTGTAGTGTAGTGTAGTGTAGTGTAGTGTAGTGTAGTGTATAGTGTGTGTGTGTGTGTGTGTGTGTGTGTGTGTGTGTGTGTGTGTGTGTGTGTGAGAATAAGGGCATTCGCAGGAGGCATGGGGGCTCCCTGTGGGGAGAAGAGTGCATGTGGGAGGGGGGCGGTTGTGGGTCTTGGGGGGGGGGGGGGGGGGCAGGGTGTGGGGGGAGAGAATGCATTACTTCAAGCTATATCAAACTTTCTCCAACGAACCCTGTGTGGCATCAGCACTTCTTAATGATAAAAAAAAAATGAACTAAGAGCTGACTCACTATTGTTCTAAGATACCTTCTTTTTCCTTTTTTTAACAAAAGCATTTCCAATTGCTGTATCCAACAACTTCCCACGACCCTCTACTGACATCATCATGCTGTAAAACACTGTAATTATGTCTACAGGCAAGTGCAGACAAACATGCTGACAGCCATAAGCCCGACTAGAGTACCATTCACAACAATACCCAAGTACATGAACACTATCTGTCTCGCCCACATGTTAAAGGGAGCCTGCCTTTGTCCCCTATCAGTACAGGTTACAAGTCTGCATTAAGAAACAAGCTACAGGTGTTGCTGGCGACGATGCACTGTGTGCTGGTAATAGAATCGTTTGATGTCTCACCCAGCTGCAATGCGGGATTACATCTCTGTTTCCACAGCTACAAGTCCAGGTTGGCTTGCGGTTGCATTGTATTGTTTGAGCGTCGTGTTAGAGCACTCGTTTTCGTCAATTAGAACACTGTGTTACAGCGTTTCGTAGGCCAGATGAATTTCATTGTAACTCCCACTGGTGTACAAACATGTACACCTTGCGGTGAAACGTTGTTGTTTGCAAAATAAAAGATGGAAATCTGATCACATTTTTTGTGGACTGGCAAACAAATGATACTGTTAGTGTACTTACAACAACGGCAATAATAATGATTAGTTTCAATTACTCACGCAACCAGCTCAAGTGGTTCCAATGTGTATTCCCAGAACACCACCACCACCACCCCATCCCCACACACCCACCAACAGCTATATTGCAGCAATTTGGAACACTCTTCATAAAAACGTAAGGCAAACAGATTGGGTTCCCACCTTCAAAACTGCAGTAAAAACACACGTTCTCAGCCCAGCAGCAGTAATGAGGGATTGACAGAGCTCTGTGTGTGTGTGTGTGTGTGTGTGTGTGTGTGTGTGTGTGTGTGTGTGTGTGTGTGTGTGTGTGTGAGACAATTATTGTGTGTCTTTTATTGTGTCTTTCATCCAGCATTTTTTTCATTCCATTTTATCTTATCTTGTTTTTCTTAACTTTCTAAACGCGTACAGCTCGCTGAGTATAATCGTCGTCAATAATTTCATTATTCGTGCATCTGAGTAACATAACCGATCCCACTTTTCTTTTTTAAGTTGTTTCTCTATAGAGAAACAACTTTATGAGACGGGGCAGATTTTGCTACGCGCAGCAGCAAGTTTCAGTGATACAAAACAAGACTGTGACGTTTCTCCACACAATACTTACTTTCACGCACACAGTGACGTAACGAAATCTGCGTCATAGACACCTTACGTGCACACTTTGCTGCTGCGTTCTTTTTGGCGGGAATGACGTGTGTGTGTGTGTGTGTGTGTGTGGACGGATGTAATGATGGCCATCTCCTAAACCACCTCGTTGGAGGCCTTTTTACTTTGAGATAAAATAGGAATTCACCTTCTCCAGACCTATTTTTCACGATTTTTAGCCTACTGCATTTTGAAAAGAGTTATCGCCGATTAAAAAAAATCGGTCATGTTACGAATTTTTTCGAAAAAAATGTTCAAATGGCTTCATTTTCTGAAATTGGGAAGATCATCCAATTATACTGCCTGTTTTCGTAGCACAGCTCTGTAGCTCTGACAGGTTTTGTGTAAGAAAAATATTTCCGAGGTAGGGGTGGTTTGCATATAAGGCCAAATATCTATGAAAAGACTCCTTCAAATTACTCATCATTCCGGTATTTTTGTCACTTGTGACAACTGCACATATGACATGAACTGCTGCACTATTATAGCTTTAGTATTAAGAATAGCAGAGCTTTTAGATAAATACATTTTTCACGTTTCTGCGAGAAGCGCCGGTCAAAAAAGTTCCAATTTTGCAATTTCGTAAGTACAAACCAAGGCACTTAAGTCCACGTTTCATCAGCTTTCTAGATCTTCCAGATTTTATGTCAAAATTAATTCAGTCACGGAAGTCACAAAAGCAACAAGGAAATCACAAGATATGAAGAAGTATCATCTGTCAGACGAGCAGCGTGAGGCTGACGTCAAATGTTTGGTTCACAGACAAAATCTGCAAGTATCGCCACTGCTTCCGACATTTCATCAGCCCTCTAGATCTTCCAGATTTCATGTGAAAAATAATTCAGTCGGAGAAGTCACAAAGCCAACAGGGAAATCACAAGACGTAAACAAGCATCCTCAGACGATCTCAGTGCTAGAGGCTGACGTCGAAAGTTTACTTCACGGAATTGACGTCATCTCTCTCTCTCTGTATGACGACCTGCCTGAGGCTGACGTCAAATATTTAGATCACGGCACTGACGTCTCTCTCTCTCTCTCTTTGGGGAGCCAGGGTGGCCGAATGGTAGAGCGTTGGACTTTCAATGCTTGGGCCGAGAGTTCGAATCCTGGCCGTTGGGGCCAAATATTTGTGCTGGCCTTTTTCTCGTTGCCCCGTCTTTGCTATCACCCTTATGTGGGGGAAAAGGACGTTAAACTCCTAAACACCCACTCACCCACCCTCTCTCTCTGCCTCTCTCTCTCTCCCTCCCTTCTTCCCCCACCCGGCCCCACCCCCAGTCACGTGGCTAATCGGTTCAGGTCGTAGAGGATCTAGTGTCATTGGTAGAACTTGGAGAGGGGAGAACCGGCAACAATAACAACAAAGACAAAATAAAATGAAGTTTGGAGAAACAACTTTGTAGGACGGGGCCGTTCCTCCTTGTTTTTTATCAAAACGCCCTCTGCCGCCAACCCCTTTCCAGCCCCCGCCGCTGTTACAAACCACAATGGCTGTTAACTGTAAGTGCATTCAGTAATACCCCTCATTCACGATCTGCGTCTTGCGGGGAAGCCTGACTACAGGTTGCTAATCCGTGAGACAAGCCGCCATCAGCCGAACGTGTTTGCATACAGATCCCGCCATGTCAAGCGCACAGCCTTAGGTCAACATTTGTGTCTAACAGGACCCCTTCTCGCCCTGTACCCAGTGAGGCGTCTTCGAAGTCAATATGCTCTGAGCCGTTAGACGCAGTTCAACCGATCATGGGCTTGGCCCCGCGCTCAAACCGTTACCGTGTTTCATTCGTTACCGTGTTTCATTCTGTGGAAGGCCTGAGACATTTCTCTCTCTCTCTCTCTCTCTGTCACACACACACACTGTGTAAGTTTTGATTCCCTCACAAACATTGTACATATATTGAAATATTTGTTACATGTACATGTACCATATTTTATCTGCATTCAGTTTATTTCTTGTGATACTATGGTTCAATTTTGTCGGTGGTGGTTTTTTGGTTTGTTGGGGGGTTTTGTGTGTGTGTGTGTGTGTGTGTGTGTGTGTGTGTGTGTGTGTGTGTGTGTGTGTTTTGGTTTGTTTGTTTTTTTTTTTTGGGGTGGGGGGGGGGGGAGAGGGGGGTCCCTTTCATAGGTTACCCCAATTTATTACTTCATTTATCATGTTTTGATTCATTCATTCTCTTATCGATTTATTGTGCTAATGGGTAAAGAGGTGTGTCTGGTGCAGTAATTTAATATGAACGCAAATCCTAGCTGTGATCACCTTTCTGGAAAATATGAGTGAAGCCCTTTCTCAAATATGTTGTACCAGCTCAAGACCACTACCTTTCAGGTGAATACCAAACGCATTACTCAGTAAATTTATTGACCTTATGTAGGACACACAAGGAGTGGAAATTCCCACACCTGCTAAACACAAGTCGTTATCACGGGAAAAGGCTACTGTATCTCTGATTATAATTACATTGTACATGCAAAAGGACATGCTGACGAGGGGGTTGTGTGTGGCAGAGGAGGGGGTGGGGTTGGGCTGACATGGGGGAGCATTTCCGTACGTGACCTGGACATCTCAGTAACCAAAAAACGTCACTGGCCCACCCTGATTTTATAGCTACTGAACAATGCCCTGTCAAGTCCACACTCAACTACTTATCCACGAAACTAACTTGCTCTCACCACAGCCCTTACAGGTTAGTCACTTTTATTGCAATACTGTTTTCAATATCCCCGTTCCTTTCACCCCAGTATTCACCTCAGTATATATTTCCTACCTTCAGTAATGGGAGAAATGAAATACCAATGTCAGACTTTCAATGCTCCATCCTCCAGCCCTGTGGCGCCTTGAGCCTTTCTGACAAGGTGGGATGTGCATGGAACAATAGCCAACCAAACCATACCGCCATACCATACCATACAAGTTTAGCAGATGCATGTGGGCATGGTACATGTAATGTATTGGATGCTGAACATGCATCTGAAGAGCAGCATCATTGCTGAGTTTTCAATAATGAGGAATGTTGAAAATTACCATAGAAGTTACGCAATATCTGTGTTATGACACCCACTCTCATGTCTTATCTGTAACATCCTCCATGGTCAACATAGTACATAGCGTCTCAGCTTGGAAAGCTGCCCTGCTCATTGAGTCGATCCGCTGCATTGCTCAATGAATCATAAACCACCTGTGTCCTCCTAGCAGTAAAGCGGGACGGGACAACAGCAGCCCAACTAGCCTATTGTGCGGCCTCCTTTGAGGGCACGACAGTCTCAACCAATCCCCGCGAGGCATTGTGGTGACGTCACACTGTCACCGCCACAGAGGTATTTCTCCGGACGACAGTAGAGTTCTGTGTATGTGCGGGGGATCTGACCCTGAATCAGTGAGTCATCCAGGTGAAAATAGCCACTTCGGAAGTCCAAGGTTTGAGGGTGTGGACAAGGGACAACTGAACATGCATAGCGGCTGAGCCAAGATACAGGTCACGATCGACGGAAAAGACAAGTTGTGTTCACACATTTCACGGTCGCTGACTTTCGCTGCCGCGACACAGAATGTGTTCAGTGGACACTCTTACCTGAGGGAGTAAACTACGGCGAAACCGTCTCAGTGATAGCAACGAAGTAGGTCACTGACGAACAGGTGAGCAGTCAATCTAGTTATGTACAGCTTTGATGGGTTAGTACACCCGACTACGAACTTCATTTCTTTATGCTAGCGTCAACTTGATCGATTTTTCCAACAGCTTGAAAGTTGTTGAGCACCACCTGTTGAGAAGCAGGTTTTGTTCGCTACGCAGACAAACGCAGTTCAGCTGGTCGGCGTCATAACAGTGAGGGAAAGGAATGCGCGAGTAATGACATTTCACACATAGCAGGGGTTCTCATCACTGTCATCGGCAAACGTTGCATTTCATGTAGCACCACGTGTACTACGAAACTACAAACGCACGGAACGTGATTTTCAGTAAAGTACGTACGACGATCACACAGGTTTTCATACCAGACAGTGAAAGTCTACCGAAGCTTTCATAACGAAACAGCCCACATCGAGTCCTGCGATGCCCTCTACTCCCCCCCCTCCCCGCCTAAACGAAAGGTCAACAATTAATTTAGATGGCCACTCCACTTTGATTTTTTTCCAAAAACAACTGTTCAGTGTTAGCACACAAAATCTGAACTAAAAAGCTGTCCCACGAAAACCGGATGCTTGTACAAATGTAGCTGCTCCGGGCAGATGACTGACACAAGCAAGCTCACCCGAAGTAGTGTTCTCTGATTACCCGTTCTGTTGTCTGCCAACCTGTTTCCCGTCTAAAAATTGGTAAAATACTTTTACTCCAGTACAAACAATCTCTCTCCCCCCCCCCCTCTCTCTCTCTCTCTCGCCATTTGAATGATGTGCAGTATCCATGTCATGTCACAATGTCTATGTTACTTTATGCATATTCGGAAAACATGTTGCACGTTCTCTTGGATCATTGTTGTTGACCCCCCCCCCCCAATCCCTTTGCGAATGGGCAGAATGCCTACGCAATAAACCGTCTGAATCTGAGTCAATCTCTCTCTCTCTCTCTCTCTCTCTCTCTCTCTCTCACACACACACACTGATATAACCATTCACGGTCTGTACGGCCTGTGGGTGAGGCAGCATGACCACCAATGACTTACACGCTATGGCAATTTTCACTGTCAACACCCAGCTTCTCCCCTGTTACCACACACCCGAGAGAAAGACCGGTCTAAACTTCAATGATTCACAAAGCGGCTAAGTTGGACAGGACTGGTTGGCATGCATAACCGACGAAGCATGACCGATGAGGGGTGTTAGGCATTCACAGTAAATTTTCACACAATGTTGGCGACACACTGAGGAAAAAGGCTGGTGTGTAGGAGCTGTGAAATGAATCTGAAAGAAAATCAGATAAGGAAATCCATAAACTAAACGCCTGACTGACCATCAAAACAAACTGCTTGGAAACTTGTATACTCTTAAAGGGGTTAATGCTACCATTTTTATGCTTACAGACCGTTTTCTTGGTATCTGTTGTCACATCACTGAGACACCTGCACAATGACAGCATCTGTAACACTGGCACTGAGCCAACAGAAGCGTACCACACCAAGCGCTCAGTAGTGTAACAAGTCATAGAATTTGAGTGTTCGACTGCTTGTGTAAACAACTCTGTATCGCATTAAGAGCTGTACTAACCATCAAGATAGAGAATTTTGAGCGTACAGTGCAGGCATACATCGTGTACATATATCTGCTGTGCCACCAACCCCAGACAAAATATTTGTGGTATATCCTTTTGCAGAATTCAAAAACAGGATAAGTAGGTTAGGCAGCACATTGATGCGTTTCCCCTGCGGAAGGCAGCCCAAATTCACTGAATAAGAGGCAATAAAGTTTTTAAAAAAAACAAAAACAACCTGTATGTGGAATTTGAGGGGATAAAAACTTGAAACTGACTCAGACTGAGTGAACTAAAGCCTGAGTGTGTGAAGTGGGGGGATTGGACAAGAAACATTTTTTTTTTTTACGTTTTTTTTTTTAATTACAGGCTCAGGGAGAGACAGGGTGGGGGAGAAGAAGGGGTGGCAAAGTGGAAAAAAGAAGAGGAAGGCTGCTTTCTTTGACTTGTCCTGATTCTCTGTTCTTTCATTCCAGCCATTTGGAGTACGTCCATGATGATGACAATGAAGATGCGTTACGTATCAATCCTTCTGCTGCCGGTATTCCTACTGGGGTCCAGATGTCTTGCAATCCCCGCCCAGTGTCAGACGCTAAGCAACGTAGTTCCCAGCTGCATCTGCGAGGCCGCCCTTATCGACAACATACCCGACAATCTCAAAGTCGTCATCAACTGCCGCAGGCAGGAGCTGACACAGATGCCGAAGATTGATGGCTCATCTGACTATCTGATCTACGAGATGACGCTGGAAGGGAACAATCTGCAGTCCATCCCTGCTGATGCCTTCAAAGGGCTGAAGATTCAAAGGCTCGACCTCAGGAACAATCGCCTGACAAGCATCGATGCCAATGCTTTCAGTGGGTTGGAAAGCGACCTTATGGAACTTTACATCGTGAGGGGAGATCGGGAGGCAAATGTGGCACCACCTTTAGACAGCATGACCAACCTGACGGGCCTGCACACTCTGACACTGGAGCACTTTCATTTTAATGGTGGTGAGTTGCTCCGAGGGACACTGTTGCGATTTGATGCTCTGAAAACTCTGACACTGAGGAACAACTCTATTAGTTAATTGAATCCTTGTCTGTACCATTAGATGTGGTTTCCCTCGAGTTTGACCTCCAGCCATTGTATTCTATCCCTATTGACTTCCTACGAGGCTACCAACATCTCGAAACACTGATCATTACCAACACAAATATTCCTGATGTCGGCAATGAGGCGTTCCAAATGAACACAAAACTGACCAGACTTGATCTGGGCTACAACCAAATCAGCACCTTGTACGATGGGTGCTTCAGAGGCCTGGAATCAAGACTGGAGTACCTGTCGCTGAGGAACAATCCCATTGATCAGGTGAACGTCCTGGACAACGTCAAGGAGCTAAGCAACCTCCAGATCCTTCAACTTTCCGAGATCGGCTTAAGAACAATACCATCTGCCCCTCAGTTTCTGCAGAACAAAAATTCCCTCACTACCCTCTACTTAGAGGGGAACCAGCTGACCACCGTTGGAGCAAATGTGTTTGCTGGTGCAGGAAGCAGCCTGACAACAATCAGTCTGTCTGGCAACCAGATCGCTACCATGGATTCTCAGTCACTGGCCGGTCTGTCCGTGTTGCAGACCCTGGACCTCAGCCAACAAACGATCGCATCTAACCAGACTCTCACTCTCCCAGCATCCCTCACGCAGACGACCCTGCAGCATCTAGTCCTGACTGGAACCCCGCTGACAGAGGCTGCTTTGTGGCAGAGGGTCGCAGCACTGACTGGCCTGCGCATTCTCAAGGTGGACAGTACAGGGCTGAACACTGTCCCGGACTATGCCCTGCTGAATCTCATCAACCTGCAAGAACTATACATGGATGGCAACAGCATCTCTAACATCACGCAGGCAATGTTTGCGGGTCCCAGAAATCTTGCCAACCTGCATCTTGCCAACAACCAGATTCAGACAATCAGCAACTGTGCCTTCCACCTGTATCATTTAAACCCTGCACTAGAAGTCAGTCTAATCCAGAACCCACTGAACTGCGACTGCAAACTGAGATGGTTGCTGAAAGAAAGGGATGCTGGGAGAATTCAGCTGATTGGTCTGGAGACGTGCGCAGAACCTGCAGACAAACTTGGCCAATCTCTGATCAACCTTCAGCCTGAGAATCTGACTTGCAGCTCTGACTGGACCCACGATACCTGCGAGAATTTCTACACAACACCTCCCCCGCCGACCACCACGCAAAAACCCAATGTCACAGTCAGCGTCGTTAATGCCTCGAAAGATTCCATCAAGATCACCTGGGTGATTGATCAGGATAGCGCTGACATCGGCTACTTCCGTGTCCGAGTAACAGAGCTGGAGTCAAACCAAATCAGTATCTCAGGGGAGCTGCCCAACACACAGACCTCGTACACGCAAGGCAAACTCATGGCCGGTAAATCATACAGCCTGTGCGTTCTATCATACACACCAAAGCCATCTTCGCAGTTGATAAACCGCGATTGTGTGCAGTCAAAAACCACGGCAAACCAGTCACCAATTAATAGCGATGACACTGACAATGAAACCTACATCATAGTTGGGACAGTTCTGGGCGCAGTTGTCCTGCTCGTCCTTATTGCGGCAATTCTCTATGTGGTCTTCGTCAAGAAGAGGACCAAGCAGGCTGACCTGCCGCCACAACCTCACATGTTCTCACCAAGTGAGCTGCCCTCAATGGGTGCAGAGGCAAAGCGCTTCACACGACCCAAGCAGCCGCCCAAAGTGGGACGAGCGCTCGACCAAGAAGGCATCAAGGTGACAGTGATCAGTGATGGACAGACCAGGCCTGTGAGCCCTGGTGGAAGACTTTCAGCTGGTAGTTACCAGTACCTGGATCAGAAACACGTTCAGCCTTTACCAGCAGCACAGCCAAGTGCTCCACCTACGTATGCAAATGACGTTAGAAGCAGAGACCTCCCTGCATACCCTGTGCGCACCTCAAATGAGGACCCAATGGCAGGTTACTACAAAATGGGTTCAGATGCCCAGCCTGCTAAACTCCCTGTTTACAGTCAGATCAACTACTGACCAGGACATGTAGCCACCTTCAATTTTTGACATTCTGAATGTGAATGTGATTGAAGTTACTTCTCCAGATCTACAAACTGTGAGATCACCTAACAAAGGAATGTAACTGCCTACTATTTAAGACATTCTAAATGTGAATGCAACTGAACAGTTAACGTATTACCAGATCTACAAACTGTGAGATCACTGACCACAAACTTACTGGTCATGCCTGGAATTGTGTTTCTTAGGAAAGCTAACATTTAATCAAGAAACCAATAACAATAATCATGGCAACCCTGTGACAAAAGTAAGCCAAACTGTAACATTTCAAGGCAACCAACCAGCCAGTATTGTGGCGGACATGATTCTGCAGGAGCATGTGAAAGAATGTTGCTGATTCGAAGCTCCCGTAAAATGCCTGCCAAGGGTGAAAGCAAACTAGCATAATCCACAACAACAATGAGTGAATGCTAGACAAAGTGTGTAGTGTGTTAACAGAAAACACACATCAAAAAAGTGTATTGGAAGTAATACATGAGGATAATGGCGAATTTTCCGCTTCTTGCTCATACTGTGTGGTGGTTTACCATGTGCTGGTTATTTTCTCTTTGTTATCAGCCACTAAACAAGAGTGCAACAGCAGTGTGTGTGTGTGCGTGCGTGCGCTATCATTCCATTATGGAGATAAATAGATCTGCTGGAACCTGAACTGGATTGTTGTGAGAATATGGAAAGTCATGTGACATGCATGCAAGTTTTGTGATATTTTGTGCATCATAATTATATATATATTTGTACTAAGAGGGAAAAAAATAACTTTTGCATCTGTGATGGCTGCAGGTTGCTAGCTTATGTCACTCTGTGTGTGTGTGTGTGTGTGTGTGTGTGTGTGTGTGTGTGTGAGAGAGAGAGAGAGTGTATCCAAGAGAAAGAGGAACAAGACTCATTTTGTGCAAATGTACATATCTGTACTTAGAACATGTTCTCACAGATATCATCTTATGTGTTTTGTGACCAAGTGACTTCACATATCATGTCTGATCAGATGTTTGTTTACAAATGCTCTAGCCGCTCAAGGAGGTCAGTAAATATTGCAGACTGGTCTAATGCGCTTCTGCTTTGCATTTAATGGCCTTGGTCTATGAGTTCCTTTATCTACATAATTTCAAATTAACGTCACTATAATAATAATACTCTTGATATACCAGAAAGACAAATAGGAAAGAAATAAATAAATAAAAATACTCTTTAAATACTGGACATATCCTTTCCCCTAGTTCCTTGGGAGAAAACAAGATTGGGCCTTTTTCAATTAGCGTTGGCAGTGTCTCTCAGTTTTCTTTGTGCTGACCCAAAATCTTTTTACCACTCATACATGATCCATGATCCGATGCAAAGCAGCTATGCAATAACAATATTTCTCATGTTTACTGTTTTCTTAAATTTTAACAATTCCTGCAACTAAAATTTATGAAATCAAGTTCTGAATTTCCAGTGTCCACATTCTTTTCTCAATAAGTGCACTTGAGTGAAAACTATTTTTCTATGTGACTGTATTTGAACTGTGCATGCAACACAATATTTGCAATAATTATGTTAGGATGTACTGACTAAACTCCATTCAAAATATCTGTCAATACATGTATTTGAGCGGCAACTTTTGTCAACAAACGGAGCAAATATGTCGTCTAATTTCTAGTCTTTGCATGGTAACACCCCAAAGCCATTACATAACCAGGGTGCTAACTTTGTGTTTTTCTCTCTTCTGAGGCGGCTTTAAGCCCTAACAACTCACTCACCAAAGCCTTCTGCCAAAGATCTGATATTCTAACTGTAAAACTGTTGTGTACTCATCCATGTTTTACTTGGTACTCAGGTCATGAGTGTGGCACTGAAGTTGTACCAACTAGTTAGCACTAATTTACAGTCATTTTTTGGGGGGGGTTTGCTTGTTTTTTGTGTGTCACTTTACACTTCATCCTAACCACTGCTGTAACTATACCCTTCATTTTTCCACGAACAAGAGTCTGCTCGTGCTGAGCTTGAAAACATACCTGGCTTGCTGTATCCGCAAGTTCTAAAAGTCACACTGTATCTGACACATTGTCCAATTGTAATCCAAGGAGGAAGTGTTGCTGATGTATGCAATGTATATTTCTGTGATCTCCTTTACAATTTTTTTTTCTTTTTTTTTTTTTTTGGGGGGGGGGGGGGGGGAGGGGGGGGGGTTGATGACATGCAATAATAATTAAGAGAAAAGAGATGCAAACTTCAGGAAATGGACTGTTTACCGTTAGAGATGCCAGTGGCATGAAACATATCACGAGATTTATTAAAATATATGTTACAGCTGTACGCAGATTTGTACATAATATACAGCCTATTCATGGAACTAATATTACCATGTTCACATTCCAGCTGATCACTGTTTCGTGTGTACCGGTATATATATACATGTGATATATAGATCAACAGATATTACTTTTGTAGACACAATGTTAATAATAATAAAAAATGCTTCTATAATACGTCTTAATTTCTATTTTGTTGTGATTGTGCCTTGATTTCTCATTTGACGTTCTCCCCCAACACAAGCAAGTAAAATTTTACATGCATGCAAGGTTCCCCATATTCAGCATAATACAAGCATTTCTCAAACTACAATACAATTACCTACCTTCATCTGAGCTCAAAATAAAATATAAAAAAACAAAATAAATGATTAAATTGTGCATCTGTGATGACCTGAACAAATACCCACTAAAACTGGTACTGTAAAACCTCTTGGATGACCACCCCTTTCTGAGGCCACCTGCCTATACTGACCAGTGTTAAAATTACACTGGATTTCACTTCTTCGCTGTCTGAGACCTTTTTTCCTTTTTTTTTTTCTTTTTGATGACCACCTCTCCTTTAAGACAACCCACCTGGCAGCACGGTTGATCATCCAAGAGAGGCTTTTTACTGTATTTTGTTGTTGTCACTGGCTCATGGTCACCATGATACGGTAACCATGACAATGAATGATGTGAGAGTGTGCTAGAGAATGGCGGACGAGTGAGCGAGTGTATGTGTGCTTGTGTGCTTGTCTTCCTCAATGGAGTATACTTCGAGCATCCCGGTGCGAACTCTTCAGTCTGGTAATTGCATGTCATCGTTCGTATCCCGCCCGGGGACGACTACAATTTTCAGCTGGAAGCACACTCACCTCGCTGTACTGTGGCAGTTTAACATCCGTGTCCGCTGTGAAACTCATGGAACCCAAGTCTGTCTCCCGTCTGTCGAACAGACACTCCACTAGTTCTGCCGAGTGAAGGGTGACGTCTACCGAGTAACTGTGGTTCTTCCGCAACGTCCGCTCCACACACTCTAAAGACAGTGGTTTGCTGAGAAGTCTGAAATACAGTAATACAGAGACTAAAAATGTGTGCAATTTTGGGTGCGTTTTGGTACGATTTTTAAGAGCTTTAGAGGAGAAAATTCACCTTTTTGGGGGGAGGGTGGGTAGGTGTTTGAGAGTTTAACGTCCTTTTCCACCACATAAGGGTGATATCAAAGACGGGGCAGCGAGAAAAAGGCCAGCACAAATATTTGGCCCCAACCGGGATTCGAACTCAAGATGCAAGCACTGCCTTTTTGGGGGGAGGAAAATGTTTCAACCAAAGGTGGAAGTCCACTAAAAGGTCAAAAAAGTGTTTTCAACGACAGTGTGCCTTCTGTCAGTAAGCTCCCCCAAAGATTTTGACTCTTACAGCATGTTTCATCTGCTACAGATTACGGCAACAGATACAGGTTGCACAAAGTAAGAAGTACAAGCAGCAGTTCTTGTAAGTCCTAAATCTGGATATTCATAAATCACCTTTTCCCTGAGCATAATTCTATGTGAATTAACAAACAACACAGTGGCAAAGCAGAAGTAGTGTACATATTTTTCTTTTAATAATAATAATAATAATAATGAGTATTGTATAGGTGCTTTACCCAATTTCATGAATCGGCTCAAAGCGCCGCGAACTGAACCCAACACGCACGCTCACGTGAATCACAGGCATTCTCTCACACACTGGACATAAACACTTTACAATCACGTGGTGCGAAGGGTCAGCTCAGCTATTTAAATTTCGGAATTTAGAATTGCATTTATTTTTCAAATTTGGTGGGCTGAACATTTCCAAAGCAGAGGGGGAGGAAGCCGGAGTACCCAGAGAGAACCCCCGACGATCGGCCCGAATGAACGGTGCCACATACGAGAAGGAAAAATTCTTTGCCCTGAGTGGGACTCGAACCCCTGGCCTCTCGCATTGGTGACAGGTCTCTTAACCACTAGACCACCGACCGCCCCTTTTCTTGATGGTATGCAGATTGAACTCTCTGCTTTGCCAGTGTGTTGTTTCTTGATTCATGTTGACTTATATTCAGGGAGAAGGTGGTTAACTGTGTTTAACATTTCTCCTGATGAGAGTAGCACGAGCATAATGAAAAGTAAGTTGCTAACTTGCCAGAGAATGCTGCATCGCAACTCCACAAAATCTGTGGGGTCTTTCCTAGACACTGTACGAGTAAGCTGGGGAGTGTTACACAGTGGAAGATTGTCACAAAAGTGTGATTTAGTACAGGGAGACAACTCACTAAATCAACAGCAATATCTTCCACAAATACAGGACAACTCACCCTATATGATCCAGTGGCAGGGCATTCGACACCTTGTCCCGAATATCACGAAGAGACAAGTTGTGACCCATGAAGTTTATCAGTCTCACATTCCGGAAGAACTCGTTGGCAAGTGCTTTCATTTTGTCAGTGTAGGAGCTTTTCCCTCCCTTGTGATAATCGGGTTTGGGATCCTCGTGCAACAGGCAAACCGAGACCATGCCAACCTTCATGTAATAGTGGCTGATTTCGGCTGAAGGATCATTCATAACTCGTGCGCCACTGTCTGAAAAAAGGAAAGAAGAAAAAGACATAGAAGTTAATGTACAAGATAATGTGCTAAACACTAATACAATCTGCTCATTTTTAGAGTCGAAAATGTGTCAGAAGTTCCAATTTCCATTTTGTGCAGCATTTTATTTCAAAGTCTGCTCTCCTACATCTCTGCTGTCACAAAATGAAAGCAAGTGTGACAGTATGGCTGGAAATACATGCACAGATCTGATGGCTAAATGTACTGCTTGTACATAAGTAATAGTATTTTCTTGACATGCCAATACAGGCCTTCAGAATTACAAGATGTGTTTTAAGTGTGCATGCGTCTAGACCCGAAGTCCTGGCAAATCGCTGGACGTTTAGTAGAGACAAAGAGCGCAGCAGTTCTGACATCTCATGAGCGGAAGAGTGGAAATTTGGAATTCTGAAGGCCCATATTGCAGCAGCCTCTCACCTTTATGTTTCTTTGATTGTCGAGCTGATGTCCTTGGTGTGGCACCCATCTCACTGTGTGGAAATGTGGAGGCTGACAAAAAAAAAAGACAAACAAGATTTTGAATATGGCAAGAGACAGCACAAGTTTTCTTAGCAATGCACTTACTAAAATCTTGCATATTCACAACAGTATATCCACTCTGATTGCTTGTCACGGCCATTCTTGTATTTTCAGACTCTTTAGTACTGTGGACTGGTGCAGTAAATACCACGCAGAAGTATAGCAAAAAATTTCTCAAAATTCCGAGGCGTATCATGAAAACTGCCGGAGAGCGCTCATTCAGCTTCTTAGCCCTGACTGTCTGGAACTCCTTGCCAACTGAACTCCCCGCCTTCAGACCTCACTGCCTCTGTTTAAATCCCATCTGAAGACCTTTCTCTTCCACCAGGCCTTTAATAGCAAAACCTCTGTTAAGTCTGTCTGTGTGCACCATGAGTTCGTTGCACTGCCAAATTGTATGTAAGAGGGGATGTAAATAGTGTGTGTGTGTGTGTGTGTGTGTGTGTGTGTGTGCTTTAAGCGCAGCAAGTCCTTGGAAGTTGGACAGCAGCGCTCTATAAAAGCTATGTATTATTATTATTATGCCGTCAGTGAATACAAATCACATTCTCCCAGATCAGAAAGTGCCGCTATCCCTTTAGATCAATGAGCACGTAATTATGACTCGTCCCATACTCACTGGCTTGCGTGCTGGCTGTGTCTGCTGTATTGACACTGGTTAGAGATGACTCCATAACTGAGCCAGGATGCGTGGCTCTAGGCGAATGCATTGAAAAATACAGTTCCTCGCTGTCATCCATGCTCCCTGCAATCAATCAATCAATCAATCAATCAATCAATCAATCAATAACTCACTCACTCACTCACTCACTCACTCACTCAAATCAATCAACCAAAGCAATTCTTCATTCTGAAACTTCAACTGCTGAGTGGACCAAACACACTATATCTGCAATGTGTTGGTGTTAAGGAAGCCAAACTGGAAGAAATCTCTCAGCATGCTGAAACATTAAGCTGCCAGTAAAATAACTCACAAAATAGCCAAAAAAGCATTTGCACGTATTTCACAAACAAAGCTTGTATGCTCTACAGGTGAGATGACTTCTAAGATTCATACACCACGTTCCAATAATCCGCAGTAAACTGATATGGGGACAAAACTTTATCATGGGATTAAATTCACAATTAATTTCATCACAGGAGAGCAAGCAAGTCTGTACATATGCTTACCTAAGACGTTCATCAACACATCGTCTTGCACACCGTGCATTTCAACTCCCTGGCGCTTGAGTCGCTCAGCCTGTAGATGGCGCTGCAGCTCCTGCTCTACACGCTCGAAGTCAGCGGAGTCCATTGGCCGATTCACTGTTGTCCGTCCTTTGCCTGAACGAGATGAGGTGGCAGCTGCACAGAAATACATAACACTACATTCCATGAAGGCTGTTAACAATTTAACTGGTGCTGCAAGAGGGACAAAAGAGCTTGAGAAAAAACATGCCAAATTGACCCTGGATGTGGTTTCTATTACAGTCAGAGAAGCAGTGCTGACCCAAATATTTTATCTTATATTTCACACTGAAACACCTATCTGTCAGCTCTTTTAAGCATTACCCTGGTTTATAAACCACGGTTGTTGTGTGTACACTGTCACTGCTGCTAACTGATTGTGCTCTGCCAATATAGCGTAAGGGTAATAACCCCACTAAAACAATTCTACAATCTGACTGCTTTCCCTTTGGCCAAGGAATTGACCCGGCCTCTCAGTAACATGCTAGAAGGCAATACAGACAATTGTTGTGGCTACCAGAGTTAGGGGTTGAATCAAATAAAACACTCCATGGCGAAAGGTGATTTGTTTTTTTTAAATATAAAAGGTGGTGCGAGGGGAGGGTCTAGGGACAGGGAAGAAAAAAGCATGGTGTCAAAATACAAACACACATGAAGAAGTCAACAGTCTATACACATTTGCCCTCTTGTCAAACAGAAGCAAAAAGTGTCACTGACTAGTATCCTTTCTCCATGCTGAACTTCATCATCGCATACTCACAAGGCTGGGCAAAGCCAGATATCAGCTGCAGCAGACTGTGAATCTGTTGTGGAGACAGGAGAGAGTGCAGCGCCCCAAACTGACAGTCCAGGCCCAGCTGCACACAAACACAGAGAGAAAAAAATCTGACATTAGTTATATGTACCATATCTATCTGCAAAGCACACTGCTACTCTTAATTTTTACATTTCACTTCCAAAGTAGGGATATGCGTCAACCGTCACATGGTGAATGGGCATAAGTGACAATCAAAGTGCAGTGTGTAAGCCTGCATGATGGTAGCCACGGTGAGTGGTGTTTGCGAACAGTCAAAGACGCAAACTTCTCACCCTAGGGAATGTTCATCCTGGAAATGTGTTTTTGTGTTTTCAAACTGATTCTGCAAGAATCTTGAACAACTGCAGGCGTAAGGACACAGATTGACCGTGGCGTCATGTTTGGTGTTTATTTGAGGTACCCTGTTTGGCAAGTGTACTAGTCTGTAGTGATTTTTGTTGTCATGAAAAAGCATGATTTTTGTGTTATGTGGGTCAAGGTGCAGGCAAGGCGGCCGCAACAAGAGGCAAGCTGCCAGTGAAGCTGTGACTTTTTGCAGAGGTTGAGCACAAGTGACGCACGCAGATTTGTGTGAACTGGCTCTCTGGCCTAAACAGAAAGTAGACATGCATTACTCCAGCGAGGCCTAAGCAGAAGGGAGACATTCAAATAATTTGTTTAAAACTCCCGTCAGGTACGTGCCCTTGAATGGTCTGTGCATGGTAAGTTTTGTTCCTTGATTGAAGCATTTTTCGGGGTGACTATGATGCCTGAGGCTAATAGGGAATATATCTATAGGCATTTTGAAGCCTCATGCCATTGTGTTCTTTGGCCTGCAGTATCTGCAACATACACATGCCATACACTATATGCATATGAAAGACAATAACATTTTTAAAAATTCTTTTACAAACTTTACTGTGTCTGCCATGAATACAACACTCCAAAGTACTGTATACCAGTACATGTACCTTCGGTCCCTCCAGGGACTCCTTCTGTTTGACCTTGACCTTCATCATGGACATTTTTAATAATTCTTTTACAAACTTTACTGTGTCTGCCATGAATACAACACTCCAAAGTACTGTATACCAGTACATGTACCTTCGGTCCCTCCAGGGACTCTTCTGTTTGACCTTGACCTTCATCATGGACATTTTTAATAATTCTTTTACAAACTTTACTGTGTCTGCCATGAATACAACACTCCAAAGTACTGTATACCAGTACATGTACCTTCGGTCCCTCCAGGGACTCCTTCTGTTTGACCTTGACCTTCATCATGGACATTTTTAATAATTCTTTTACAAACTTTACTGTGTCTGCAATGTGAATGCAACACTCCAAAATACTGTATACCAGTACATGTACCTTCGGTCCCTCCAGGGACTCTTCTGTTTGACCTTGACCTTCATCATGGACATTTTTAATAATTCTTTTACAAACTTTACTGTGTCTGCAATGTGAATGCAACACTCCAAAATACTGTATACCAGTACATGTACCTTCGGTCCCTCCAGGGACTCTTCTGTTTGACCTTGACCTTCATCATGGACATTTATAATAATTCTTTTACAAACTTGACTGTGTCTGCCATGAATACAACACTCCAACACAACACACACACCAGTACCTTCGGTCCCTCCAGGGACTCCTTCTGTTTGACCTTGACCTTCATCATGGACTTGCCGACGAGGACTGCGATGGGTATGGGATGGATGGGTGGCCCCTGGGTTTCACCTTCTCCCTCGCTCCTGTATGGCGGATGCTGACTGGCATGCAAGGAGCTGAGTGTGGAAATGTACATCTGAAACATGATCAGGGAAAAGTGTCAACAACCAACCATGAAACCACACCACATTCTCTCTGATCTGAGTCGCAGATTCCAGGTGTGAAGGCCTCAACACCTGATCATCTTTACTCTGACACAAGCCTTCAACCTTGAAACGGGACCTTCATCAGGTGCAATGCATGACAAAATCACAAGCAGACCTTAAAATTGCACTGTCCGACACATGCGTCTTGCGTGGCTGTTTTCGTGGTGTCTAGTGCAGGGCTTGTGGTAGATATTTTTTCTGAGGGTCAGCATGACTTCCAGCAGAAAAATCTGAGGGTCAGCCTACTCTAACAGACATAAACGCCGTACATTTCAGAGCGTCTGTGGCGACTGCTCTGACAATCGATTGCCGAAGATTGAAACTAAAACTGTGAAAGCTGTGCGTCATGCTATCAAGAAGACACATAGCTGGTACAGTGTTACAGCTCTACTAACCGTAAACAGGCTAATTCCATCTTTTGTTAAATTGACTTACGTTTTGGAACAGGTTTGTTCGTGAGTGCGCCTGCACACTTGAAATACTCTATCTTGATGATTTGTACAGTTCTTAATTTGTTTACACTTTGCATGAACGGCCGAACATTCAAATCCTATAATTGTTGGTACACTACTCGAGCACTCAGTGTGGTCGCCACGTCATCGAGTACACTTCTGTTGGCTCAGTGCAAGCATTACGGAGGCTGTCGCTGTCCAGGTGTCTACGTGGTATGATGATAGATTCCACAAAAAACAGCTCAGAGCAATATGTAAGCATAAGAATGGAGACATCAGCCCCTTTTAAGACAGATTAATTGCGTGACCAGGTGCTGTTGAAAACAAAAGTTGTCTTCTAGTAAGCCTAGAAACACCTGAGCGTGGTCCCTCCAGTTTGCGCTAGACGTGTTCTCTGCTTCATAAAATACCACTCATAAAATACGTACATTTGGCGAGTTGCCCAGCGAGTCAGGTCCCCCAGACATGAGGTCGTGCAGGTTGTGGTTGAAGGTGTCCAGGGTGATGGTGGTGCCCATTGCGTGGAAGTTCTTGATCAAGATGGCCGGCTGCCAGTCACCACCCTCATCCTGTTTGTCTGTCGAAGACCCTGCCGCAGTCGGGTCCTCTGCCATGGACTGGTCATCAAAGTATTCCATCCTGAAAAAGAAAGGAAGTCGGGGGTGGGTGGGTGTTTGGGGGTTTAACGTCCTTTTCCACCACACAGGAAAGACGGGGCAACGATGAAAAAGCCAGCACGAACTCACGACCCGAGCATTAGAAGTCCAACGCTCTACCATTCGACCACCCCGGCTCCCCAAGAAAGGAAGTACAACAAAATCAATCAATAAATCAATAAACACAGTGCTAATATAAAGTACATGTACATTCTATTATCTTCTGTACATATAATAACACTCCTGAATAAATCAGGTGCATAACCAGCAGACTCTAGATCGGAAGATTGTGGGTTCAAATCCTGACGGGTAAAGACAACTTGTATTGGCCTAAGGACAAATGTGTCTGCATGTACTAGACCCAATAAAACTGTGTGTATATGTGAATCTTAAACTTCTTTTCCAGTATCCCTGTCACTGACCTATCACCTCAGTGGTGACCAAAGGATGTTAGACTTAAAGCAAAAAAAACCCCACCAACCCCCCCCCCCCCCCCTTCTTTTCCAGTATCCCTGTCACTGACCTATCACCTCAGTGGTGACCAAAGGATGTTAGACTTAAAGCAAAAAAAAACCCCACCAATCCCCCCCCCCCCCCCAAAAAAAACAAAACAAACCAACCCAAAAAACGAAAACAAATGCCAAAAAATAAGAAGCAAAAACTCAATCTCCTTCACCCACCACTGTACATACACTTAGGCAGGCAAAGAAACCCAACCTTCAGCAGGGGTAGACTGGGATATGGAGCGAGTATGACGATTAAAAATGTAACTATACACAGGACGTGTACAAACCTTTCAATTTTGATCTCTAGGCCCACTCCTAGCCCACTGTTGGGATCCACATACTCCAGCCGCAAAACCGTGTTGACCAGAGTCACTTTCACACGCGACAACACTGCAAGCAGAAAAACACCTAGCATTAATAGAACAAAGCGTATACTTTCAAAGGGCGAGTACAGAATATAGTACCACCACCTCACTACCCCCCCCCCCACCTTCTCTCCCCCCCCCCCCCCATCACTCAGGCTGGGGAACTGCTGAGGAGAAAAAAGACTGAAACCTAGGACAGGGGCAACACCCCACTTAAAAATATTAGCATTTTTAAAGGCATTTACAGATTTAATACTAGCTTCTCCTGGCACCCCGAAGTAATATACTGCCTTGGTACATGTACTGACATGCAAGTCTTCAGAAAGGAAGTCAGACTGTCCCATACGGCAGCACATGTATCGTGATTAAATTATGATTGTGTACATGCAACCTTTTCCGTCCTTCCTATACTTTGGATGAAACTTAGGTTTACTTTGGCTGAAAAGGTAGGAAATTTGGCTGAAAATTGCCAAATGACTGAAAATTCCCCAGCCTGATCACTTCCCCACTGACCCAAAATGAAATCTTATTTTACACACCAAAAGCCTTAGCTGTGACAAACTATTTAAGTGACTGCACTAGTGAAAGTTAAGAGATGCACAGATCTAGATATAAAACCACTGAACACCCTGAAACACATAATCTCAACCATCCTTCCAAAAGTGCAAACTAAACGCATGCTCGCCTGATTCGATGGTCTGTGCAAACATCTGGACACCCTCGAATGGACTCTGCTCCTCAGTGGGCGATTCTGTGGGTTTGGGCGGCTGCTCTGACTGCAGACACTCCCTGGCCAGTTGCAGACTTGAGGTCATGCTCATACTGTTCAGCATGGACATGGTGTCCAGGAAGGCGGCTACAGGCACACACAGAAGAAAATACATTCATCTCCTGCATCATGATGTACATGCTTCAGTGTATTGCGAGACTGGCCATGCTATGTGGGTTCCAAAAGAAAGATTTCCTGAGTAAGTCATGCACATGCAGATGAAAATCAGTACGGTATGAATGCAGACTCAACAGACCACCAAAGTCTGATGGTTACCTGCTCACAACTCAATGAAATGTGTGTTTTTTTTACAGAGGTGAGGTAAGCATGCAAAATTTACAAACATGCAACCACTTTGAAACTGGCGAATGAACTATATATATATACATGACACACCAAGGAGGCTCTTACACTAGTCACAATCCATACATGTGCAGCATCTCTAGGAAATTTCAAAACCAGTTAAGGTGATGGATTTTGTTGATCACCAGAGCCAGGATGTAACTGGGGCTAAAACATTAAATGGCTCACTACAAATACCATAACAGAAACACCATCACAAAAGCCTAACAGATGTGCAAGACACTGTCTGCCCGTAGACACAATGATAGCAAAAAAGGGATTAGTCACCAGATGTACATGTATTACAATCAAGAATGACAACAAACTCCCCCTCCCCCAAAACAACAAAACCTGTCTTGGCTATTATTCAAATACATTGGGTAACATGCTGATTTGTTGAATGTTATTAGTATCAGCACAACAGGAAGGATTCATGCAGAAAAACATAAATTGTAACAGACACAGGAAAAAAAAGAAAAAAAAAGAAGAAGATTAGGCACAGGAAGTATACACACTACACACATCCATCATTCAAAGAAGCATAACCTCTCCTGTTTTCCCAACCTTAGTAAAACAATATATATATATATATATACATGTATACTTCTGCCTTTTATACAATGTAGAATTACACGAGTCTGACACCACCAACTCACGAAACACCACACGGTCAAGTGCATGCTGTTAATAGTGTTAAAAACCACATAGCATTTTATTCTCACCACCGTTTCTTTGACAAGTCATGCACAAGTATGGGTCAATGCAACTACAGAGTCAATGAATGTTACTCCCGTCTAGCCATGGGAACTACATCTACGACACTGCCACTACAAGCCATGCCAAAGCCATACCTTCACAGCTACACTTTCTGAATCTGAAGCATCTGCACTCTCGCTAGCCTCACTAGACTCTGGATCTTCAGGTACAGTGTGTTTACCTGTGCCTTGCACCTGCTTGGGTCGGATCGTGAGCTCGAGGCCATGGATCTCCACGGTGGTGCTCTCCTTGAGCAGCGACGACCACGGCACCACGAGCTCGATCGACTGGATAAAGCCGTCGATGATCTCAACTGGAACATCCTCAAGCAGTCCACTTATTGCCTGTCAGCAGTGGACAAAACTTTCCGGGTTAATCAAGGTACAGGTTCAAACAGAAAAGAAGTGTTTTCGCATTACTCTCAGTGTTAGACTTCCTTTTTTTTTTTCTTTTTTTCTTTTTTTTTCTGCTGCCCCAGCTCTTTGCCAGCTCCAGTGGTGTTCCTCCCATGTCATAGGTAGAACCCACAAAGGGCTCAGAAGCTCAGGCAATTTTTAATTATGCACGATGATGGAGATGAAGATGATGGTCTGATGATGCTGTGGAGGTCAGCATGGTTTGGGACTGCAGGACAGGGTGGCATGGCACGCTTCCTGTCATAAATATCCCAGGCCAGGCCAGGCCCAACAGGGTTGATAGCACACCAGTTCTGGGTAGGAGCTGACCTAGGTAGGAAAAATCCCGCTTGCCTCGGCTAGGACTCAAACCCGGGTCTCCCAGTCCATGGTCTGAAGTGCTAACCACTACACTACAGAGGCCAGTCAGCAGTGGACAACACTTTCCAGGTTAATTCAATTTCTAATTACTTTATTAATCCCAGAAGGGAAATTATAGGCCACCATAAAAAAGTAATAATAAGATTTAATAATAACAAATAAAACTTGCACTAACAGTAACAAAAGCCTCAGTCACACACACACAAGTTTATCTAACTTCACGCACACACACACACAAAACAGACACACATCCATACGCCCAAAGCACTCACGCTATATATATATATACAACCACTCATAAACATAATTATACCTGGAACACTTGGACACTCACAAATAAAACTTACTCTCCCACACACACACACATAAAAGTTTTGTGTACTCACACACCTATGAAAAACCTAAATTTGCTCTCTCACACACACACACAAATGAAAGTCTTGTGCACACACACACACACACACATAAAAGTTTTGTGTACTCACACACCTATGAAAAACTTAAACTTGCTCTCACACACACACACACACAAATGAAAGTCTTGTGCACACACACACACACACACATAAAAGTTTTGTGTACTCACACACCTATGAAAAACCTAAACTTGCTCTCTCACACACACACACACAAATGAAAGTCTTGTGCACACACACACACACACACATAAAAGTTTTGTGTACTCACACACCTATGAAAAACCTAAACTTGCTCTCACACACACACACACACAAATGAAAGTCTTGTGCACACACACACACACACACACACACACAAAGGTACAGGTTCAAATAGAAAAGAAGTATGTTCGCATTACTCTCAGCGTTAGACTTCCTTGCTTCTGTTGCATAAGCAATGTTTGATTCCCTCTACAATAATAAAGACTGATGGCGGGACATCAGCTCTTGTAACTGTATTTTTAATGAAACAGATCCACTGTGTCACCGCCCCTCTTCTATCTTTTCTGTCACTGCTGCTCATTTTTAAATCATGTGTCTAACAATATGTTTTGGAGTGTTTTTTGTTTGTTTGGTTTTTGTTGGTGTTTTTTTTTTATTTGGGGGGGGGGGGGGGGGTATTTTGTGTGTTTTGGGGGGTTGTTTTGTTTTAGGGTTGGCTGGTTTGTTTTGCTTTTTCTTTTTTCTTTTTTTTTGGGGGGGGGGGGTTGTTTTGTTTGTTTGTTTGTTTGTTTCCGGGGAGGGGGGTGTCTGTCTGATTTTGGAATGTAAAAATCACAGGCCAGTGGAGAAAGCCAAACTAAATTTTAATGTAGTGCCTGAAGTTCTATAGAATGACTGGAACTGGGAAAAAACGTTCTTTAGTTTAGTACAGTAACAGTAATACTCTAGAGAACAGTAAAGCCATCCACTTGGATACTTTATTCATTCTCCTGTCTTTTCATTACTTACCAAAGGCCAGTGATGCAGTGAACCGTGACAATGACCCCTTTTGCTGGAGTCACTGGAGTGTGACCAGGTGAGCCAGACACAAACAACCCTGAGGGATGCTAATACTTTGCTAATCAGCTTCATATGGTCAGCACCTCCCAGGCTATGTTGCATAATACTGACCAGGAAGCCTAGGTCTCTTTCACTGTCCAAGGACCCCAGGCTACCCGAACTCCTCATTTCACTATTGTAGAACACAGAGCTAGGGGACATGGGCAGATGCAAGGGGACATGGGCTGCTGCTGCTGCCTGTAATTAGCAGGTATTGACAGATGGTATTATGCAATCATCCTGACCGACTTTAGTGGAAAATGTCTGGCTCAAAGCTGCCTGTTAATGTTGATGACATATATATATATATATATATATCAACCTTACATGTGTTTGATAGGCTACAGGTGTTAAACCATACCTGTACACAGATCTCACCCATATCTCTGATGGTTGAGGGAGTTAAGAATTATAGTCAAAAGTAAATGTATGTATTGGGAGGGGGGGGGGGGTCGTCATCCTGATTTGGCTGTGTGGAAGAAGTGTGTGTGTGTGTGTGTGTGTGTGTGTGTGTGTGCGCGCGCGCGTGCGAGGATGGTGGTGGTGAGGTGAGCGTGGGGGAGGGCTCATTACTAAACAAAAAGGTGCCAATACTATTGTAGATCTATTTACTCCATGCCATTTTTCCCATGGGCGTCCACGCCATTGTCTGTTTAAGAAAACGCATACAAAATATTTCTCGGATCAAAGAATGCAGCGTGGACACATGGCTACGTTTTTTACTTATCGCGGAAGTCGGTCAAACAGCTGGTCAATGGTTGTTTCAAGGAAAACAAAGAGCACGAGGTTATATCCACCTATAACAAACTCTTCAGTTTTATCACACATGAAAACTTCGGTGAGGAGACTAAATCACAAGCAAGATTACAAATTTCTCGTGTAAGGAAATGAATAATCCTGAGTGAGAAAGCGAAAATGAAGTCAGAAAGCTTACCTCGACATCTAAATTTAGGTCCCGAATGGAACCTTTCCCTTGTCCTAGATCGACAGTCAGCTGTTCCAAAGTAACGCTTTCCGAGAGAAAATGTCCCAGATACCTCTTCAGAAGATAGGAAATTGTCTTCTTTTTCCATATCTCCGGTAGCAAGTTCGGAACAAGCTTATAAAACTGCCTGGCAAACATACTCTATCGTCAGAAGACTTCACATGAAAACGTAAACATCGCCATGTTGTATTTTCATTGGAGGATGCAAGGGAAGCTACTTACCTGAAATCTGTTGGGTTCCACGATGTCTCGGTTGTCCATGATTGTGGTGGTGACAAAACCGTACGTTTCCCAAACGGAAAAAGACCCCCCCCCCCCCCCCCCCCAAAAAAAAAAAAAAAAAATTAAATAAATAAATAAATAAATAAAATAATGAATAATAATGATGAAAAGTAGAATAACAGCCTCTAGTCTAAAACCATGAAAGTATACACAATCAGTCTTGCATGTGGACCCCTAGATTCATGTGCAAGTGTTCATGTGCACTATTATCTTATGTATTTTGCATGTCAGTAATGTTGGGGGACATAGCTAGCTGTAGCAAAGTGTGTGTGTGTGTGTGTGTGTGTGTGTGTGTGTGTGTGTGTTTCTTTCCATCGTTTCGGTAGTTTTTCATAAGGTGTGTGCAATGCTCCTACTCTACTCTCCTTTAAATATCAGTTAAAAACTCACCTGTTCCACTTTGCCTATGATTCACTGTCTGCATCCCTCAGAACGGGAGTTGCCGTAACTGTCTGCATCCCCCAGAACGGGAGTTGCGGTGTCCCCGCTGCCCATAGCCAGTGTGGGTGCAGTGTGGCACGGCTGTGTGTGTGTGTGTGTGTGTGTGCGTGCGAGCGCGCGCGAGTGTGCTGGTTGCCTCTTGTGTGTTCCCCATGCATGTCTGATATTGTGCGCGTGCGTGTGTGCTGGTTGTCGCTCTGTGTTTCTCTCACATGTGTTGTATTTATGTATTTATATCTTTTGTTCTTCATAATTCATATATATGTTAATGTCACTTTGTAAAGCGCTTAGAGCCCACAATGATGGGGATTTCACGCTATATAAGAATTATTATTATTATTGTTATTATCAACCATTTTAGCCAGTGCATTGCAGTAGCTGCCAGCACAGTGTGCAGTGTGTAAATGCTTGTTTCACTACGCTAACTTTGTTGTGACAGGAGAGTCTCCTAATCGTTGGCAGACACCACAACACACACACATACACACACACACACACACACACACACACACAAAACTGCGTTTGATGTAAGATTTTTATTTCATCTCAAGTTACAGCCTCTGTGTGCAGAGCTGACCGGAAAGCGCTCTTTTTTTCTTCTTATTTTTTAAGCTCCGCCACGAAAAAAAGGAACGTGCCTCTTATCACACAATCATCTTCTGAAGTATATTTAATACATACAGGTATGTACATAATTACACAAGCCACAAACAGACAATAAATATAGTAGGTTAAAACTCTCTGCGGACTCTGCTCTCGGGTCCACTGGGCTGAGCAGCCGTTACGATAAAGAACGATGACAAAAACTTTTTCACTGCATATAAGATTACGTCACGTACATGTGAACTGCACTTCCACATCAACGACACTCAAAAAAACACCGCTATCACACTTCCGGGGAATCAAAAAATCTCAATCACTCCGTCCTTTTAACACGTACGATACAGCGTTACAGTCACACCTCACTGGGATCAAGGTTAAAAAGAACAAAACTCTATTGTCTGCAAATGACGGTGCACTACAAGTAGAAAGATGGGTGGGTGGATAGGATCATCCCCGTAACGGGGGCCGTAACGTTAACACTAGGCCCCCGCAACCACGGCCAAGTTGGGCTAACCGAGACCGAGCCGAGATAAGTAATAGCTAAGAAGGAAAAATATTAAAATACTCGGTGACAAGGAAAGTGGACAGTTGCGAACAACTTTAAGGCCCCCGTGTTATTTCACAGTGTGCACAGAAGCGAGGAATTCTGTCAAATTCACCGGCACAGTGAATTTTTAGCATGGCTCGGAGATTA
This sequence comes from Batillaria attramentaria, assembly GCA_018292915.2. Lineage (NCBI taxonomy): Eukaryota > Metazoa > Mollusca > Gastropoda > Batillariidae > Batillaria > Batillaria attramentaria. The sequence goes on along the minus strand of JACVVK020000005.1, from coordinate 1,331,823 downwards.
TTGTGCGTGGGAGTGATTTCCCTTGAAAACAAAAGCAGACGTTTTTTCCCGGGGGAATTTCGGTCACACCTGTCAACAACATCGTCTCCTCCAAAACCAGGGTACGGTATTATTTTGTTATGCTAACAACATTATACAGCTTAGCGAGGCGTTTCCAAATAATTAAGTGCTCTTGAACATTATGCAGCGCGAAATTAACGTCTGCTGTAAAGGACGTTAAACACCCAAACACCCACGTACTTTCTCTTTCGTGTAGTTTACAAATAAAGCTGATGACCATTATTGAGAACGGAAAATTGATAAACGGTAAAGCATCAGAGCTGGTTCTAAAAATTCACTGTGCCGGTGAATTTGACAGAATTCCTCGCTTCTGTGCACACTGTGAAATAACACGGGGGCCTTAAAGTTGTTCGCAACTGTCCACTTTCCTTGTCACCGAGTATTTTAATATTTTTCCTTCTTAGCTATTACTTATCTCGGCTCGGTCTCGGTTAGCCCGACTTGGCCGTGGTTGCGGGGGCCTAGTGTTAACGTTACAGCCCCCGGTACGAGGATGGGATAGGATGGGCTAATGGGCGGAAGAAAGAAGCACAGATCCTATGCAAAACACAGCCAACCGCCTAAGCTGTTTTGATGAGGCCCTTGCAATAGCTACTTAGCTGACCTTGTAACAATATGGGGCTTGCTCTAGGCAATTTCACATCGATCAGGTCGGATGACTACCGGGTGACGAACGTGTAAGCATAACCAAATGTATGGTGATTACATTTAATTGAAATTCATAAGGCTGGATGCTGCTGAATAATTCATCTAAAAAATACAACTGTTCAGGGAAAACTTTGAAACAAACCACTTTAAAGACAGGAAAGGTGACCGCGATGTGTTCAAAACAAGAATAATGCAGTTTTACAAATGAACCAGACAAAACCGGCAGAAGCACAGCCTCTGAATGTGTTTACGGCAACTTAAAACATTTTTAGCCCAAATTAAACCACAAAGTTTATTCACGGGCATGAAGAAGGTAACCTACTAAAAAAAAACCAAAAAAAAAAACACACATAAGTCATTGAAATCTGAAATTGTTATCAGTGCAACAAGCATTATCAACCAAATGAAACAAACCAAACAAAAAAGCAGCACCATAATAACACATGCAAGTAACAGCTGAACAGAGCAAAACTGGTGCATCTGGAATTATATTAAATTTGTAAAAAACATTTGTTAAAGTACAGTCAAAATTTCTGAAAGTTCAAGTTACAAGCGACCCTCCAGAAAGAGGGAGGAGGTCCAACACTACACGTATTATGGGTACTGTCAGTGACTGTGTTAAAAAAAAACTAGAGAGGCAGAAGCCTCCATGGCTCCCTTGTGACACAGGTCAAGGTCATTCACAAAAGTATGTTTGTAGAGCTCTTATCACTATCCAGTATCATGCTAAGTGATGTGTCTGGCGCTCTGAGTTCCTGGCAATATTACAATTTTCCCCAAAACAGTTTGTACAGCCTTGACCTTTGGTCAAAGTCATTCAAAAGAGATCTCATCAATGTCTATCATCATGCCAAGTTTGATGCCTCTAGCATTTGTAGTTCCTCCGAAAACAGTAATGTTAAAATTCACAACAGACAGCTTTAATGACCTTGACCTTCAGTCAAGGTCATTCAGAAAGGTAGGTCTCATTGCTGTCTATCATCACGCCTCATTTGGTGCCTCTACTGTTTGTTGTTTTGAAGAAAATGCCAAGGTTAAAGTTTCCACAAAAAAAACACGCTTGCATGACCTTGACCTTGACTAAAAGTCACTGAACACAGGTATGTCTGTAAAGGTGCTGCTAATGTCAATCATCGCACATAGTTTGATGCTTCTGATTCTTCTAGATACTGATAAAATGCAAATGTAAAATTTCCGAACACTGTTTCAATGACCTTGACCTTCAGTCAAGGTCATTTAAGATGGTATGTGTGCATAGGTCTTATCACTGTCTATCAGCATGCCAGGTTTGGCACCTCTGTTGTTCATTGTTTCTGAGAAAATGCCAATGTTAAGGTTTCACAAAACTATCTTGTACGGCCTTGACCTTGACAGAAGGTCACTGACTACATGTATATCTGTAAAGTTCTTATCAATGTCTATCATCATGCAAAGTTTAAAACCTCTGGCATTTGTACATTACGAGAAAATGCCAATGTAAAATTTTCAAACAGAGAGCTTTAGTGACCTTGACCTTGGGTCAAGGTCATTCAAAATGATATGTTTTGAAAGGTCTTGTGCTAGTCTATCAGCATGCCAAGTTTGGTGCCTCTACTGTTTGTAGATTCTGAGAAAATGACAACGTTAAAGTTTTCTGGACACACACACACACACACACACAGACAGACAGACAGACAGACGACGGAGGGTTAATACATAGACTCCCATTGTTACACAAGGGAGCCAAAAAGAGGAGGTTTAAATCCTGCTGAACATTCCATGGAGAGAGATATGCAAGGGTCCCAGCATATTGAACTTGCTACTGTTTCAATACCCTACCAATGCCCTTCCTTCGCAGACACAATGACAAGAACACGAATGGACTGGACATGAAATGCATACACAAGAAAAATGTTTTCTGTACAGGACTGGAGAGTGTGAGGTAGAATGGTGTGCACAATGGGGGCCTGGGGAGGAGAAAGTTCAAACACCTACACCTACACCAGCACTTGTTCAAACATCATGACCACTCGATTTACAGAATTAAATTAAATGATAGCTTCAGTTTTATAAAAAGGATCAAGTCACATTAAACCCAGTACCCTAGCATCTGTGTAAGCTTATTCCACAAATCAATCCCACAAAGCAAATGACAGTACTGTACGCCCCTTTATACAGTTAGAAGTCCTTAGCACCTACTTGACTTTAGTCTCCGCTAAGACGAACGCCCCTTAAAAAAAAAAAAAAAAAAATGACAGAAACATGTTCAAGAAACATGTTCAAGGAAGTCTGTAGAGGAGTTACAAAAAGCACTGGCCAAGCGTAAAAAGCAGGCGAAGTAACGCACAGGTGACGCTCTAAAATGGTACATTTGCTGACCTCTCCGTCTTGACAACAGAGACATGAACCAAATACTGGCAGCCAACAGCGTCTTGCATTTGTCAAGTTACCCTAAAATGTACATGATCTTCACGTATCCCCTCACTGGTTTTGGACGCAGAACCCCGGCATGGCAATCCTAGAAATTCTTCACTAACAGAAGCACTAGTTCATCACGCAACACCCAAAATGGCAGAAAGGTCTGAAAGAAGTTGTTGCTTGCACGGCATTTAAACACTGTGTACCTAACCACTAGTTCACTCAAATGTCAAGTAGCAATGAAGATAAGAAGATCAAGAAACAGTGCTGACGCACCAAGCCTCTGACCTTACACAAAACTTATGGGAGGGTGATAACCCAATGATGGGAAGCCTCCCGGCACTACTTGTTCACTCCATTCCTACCATCGGCGGTGACACAGTCAGTGACACCTATTTTTGTTACACCTGTAGCAAGCATGCACATAAAAAGCCACCGCTAACAGAAAATGTGGATTACCAAAGGGAACCAGCCTGATGTCCAGTTTCAGGCTCAAGGAGAGGGAACCTGAAGGTGGGAAAAATACCTGGAGAGGGTAGAGTTAAGCCCCTAAACACTAACAGTTACGAAAAAGTACAATGCATTCACTGAAATGGCTTGGCGCCTAGCCTGAAGTTTCAAAATGGTACTTAATTTGGCAGGAGTTTTGTTGTTGTTTTTGTAAGCATTGATCAGTATATATATAAAAGGCTGTCTTCAAGAAGAACAACAACACAAAAACACCTGGCCCTTTCATTTATCTATCCTATAAAGAGTCCATGCCAGGCATACTGTAAGAGGATGAGGCACACAAATTAACAAATTCAGCCCCCCCCCCCCCCCACTCCCCCACATCCTAACAGAGAACGTGAGCAGACCGAAGGAAAAAATTATGAGGTTAGAGTTTAACACACCTGTTACCATAATGCACGAGCTGAACACAGCAGTTTCGAGGCAGAACAGTTACATTAAGCAAGTCAGGAAAATCTTTCAGCCGAAGAAGAAAGAATGTAACAACAAAGTCAAACTTTCAATGACTTCATATGGTCAGCATGAACACATATAGTACCACAGAAGATATATACAGCAACTCAAGAAGACCTCAGCAGACGAAAAGCGTATAACAATTCTCAACACTACCTCCCTTTCCCACTCAACCTCTGTGAAAGCATGCGCGTGTTCATTGCACCCGCACGCGCGCGCGCACACACACACACACACACTGTGCTCAAAGTGATGACTACGCAAGAAGTATGTTGAAACAGGTGAACCATGTTGGAGGCTGAGTGATTGCAAAAGACAGCATTTAGCTGGGACTTTACTCCTACGGAACAGACATATCAAATCTACTGACAAAACCACACCCTTTTACAGTGTGCTTGTTACAAGTGGTTCACATGCAGGCATGCACCACAGACAACCAATAATCCAGTCCTGCCAATGAACATCATCCATCTTGTCGACTCACTTGTCAGAGAAATGGCGTCATCAAACACCTAGCTCGCGACAGAACGGAAGTGCATACATAGTCATTTCTGGGAATGACGTGGGGGGAAAACAAAAAACACACGTAAGCCTATTTTTAACAGAATCTGAACTGAAACAGTTCAAACTCAATGGAACGGTCTATTACAGCTGAAATGTCATCACCAGACCTTTAACAGCACGCACACATATATAATAATAATTCAGTTCTCTAGAAACAAACTGCTGGGGGGGGGGGGGGGGGGGGGGCAGCCTGTTTGAACAAAATCTGCGCTGTCACTGGAATAGTCCATCTCAATGGAACGGCCTATTACAGCTGAAGCATAGGTCACAAAGCTAAGCTGACACAGCAAAAAAAAAAAAAAAAAAAACACAATTGCTCTTTGTATTGATCCTTTTGCCATTTCACCTTCAAGAGCTGAAGCAGCCAGTGGTAATGTGCAAACCGACTGATGCTGCAGATGCTTATACGAATGTGTCTAAGAAGCCATTGATCTCTGCTACCTGGTAATGCTACAGGTTTGGTGCAAGCATACAAATTTAAATCACTGCAAGACAGATAAAAAGAAGCGTGTGTGTGTGTGTGTGGGGGGGGGGGGGGGGGTGTGCAGAGGTTGTGGGAGATGGATGGGGGTTAGCACATTTGTCAAAAGTATGGTGAACCACGGTAGATGCAGCGCAGGTTACAAAGAAAGAGAAAACAAAAATTTTTTGCAAGCTATGATGAACCAAGCAGATTATTTTTTTTGCAACATGACACATCCTCATCCAACTTATAACAAGTTTTACCAGCAACCATTCTCCAGCCTGCGTTACTCAAAACACTGGCGGAAACCATTCACACACAAACAGAAATAAGCTCCCACAGAAACAAATATTATGCGACAATATCTCTAAGTCTGAATCATCACAGGCAAAGTTACAAGTACAAATCAATGATTTGGGCGAAGGTGTATACACATGCACACACATTACACTATGGATGTAAAAACAGTAGATATAAAACTAACAGCTCAGTAATACCTGTTACATCTTGTCATGAGAAGAACAGGTCAGCCTTGATATATAATAAACGAATGAATGAAACCGGGGACGGAAAGCTGATGTAAACTATGCTGGCAGCTCAGTCGTCCTTTAAAACTAAATGTACTGGGTAACTGCATATATAGATGTGGGAAATAACATTACAGAAACATTTTCAGTGCCTCAGTGCACCCCAGACAGTCACTGGTGTGAAATCATAACATCAGGCGCAGTACCTAGGTCAGGAGGAACGGCAAGAAGGCCTAACAGCATCATGAAGCCAGGTACTGGTACATTAATTCTAATTATACTAACTTTATAGCCTGAGCTCAGAGTAGCCAAATTCTAAGAAAAGTAGTGAGGGTTGCAAACGCTCTGTTTCTTCAGTATTAGTTCTGAAATTCAGATATTATTCTGAAAATGGTCACAATGTCCAAAAAGAGCACCATTTCATTCACTAACAGACCTTTGTACATGTACTAATAGTGGGGATGGGATTCTTCTCCAGCTCATATCTTGTCCCTTTAAACTTGTTCAATCCATAAATATCCTGACATGGTTTCAGGTTCTGCTTATCAAGTGTCTTTTGGTGCATGCACGGCCATATCATGAATAAAGACTTTAAGTCTTATGGTTTCTTAAGAGCTTTCTTCAATTAAACAAGAAAAATTTCACGTGAAAAGAAAAGCTGAGACACGAGGTTTGGCCATTTTTTCCAGCTGTACCTGTTTTTGTTCAGAGACCAATACAAAGTACACAGAAGTAGTGTTACCGACATCCCACAAGGTGAAGGCTGCATGAAAGAGCAGCTGAAAGAGCAGCATGACTTTGCACAATCGCCTTAACACATTATACCATGGATCTGACAGATACAATTACCGTACATAAATAAAGCTCAAAGCCGTTTAGCAAAGGCAACTTCTCTTTTGTCGAGATGTGTTCTTGAGAGGGCAGGTTCACACGAAACAGTCCCTTACTACTGCTAGATCCTCAGGGTCAGCGACTACAAATTCAATGAACTGGCATTCTCCCCGACAGTGCGAGTGGGCAGAATTGTGGCACAGTGTTTATCCTCTGACATTAGGAACCCTGAGCAACCGACATGTTTGGAGGGTGAGAAAGGTTGAAAGAGCCACCACAAGCAACAATTTCATCTTGATACATGGAATACCGAGGCTGACCTGTTCATGCTTTAAGTTTTGTGCACACGTTCCTGTCATGAAAAGCGGTAACTATGGCATGTGTATGAAACAAAAACGTCACAAGAATGGGCTACAAGGATGCTCTGTACAGGTGTGAATATATTTACATCACTAAAGTGTATCACAGCCTTTAATTTAAAACTATTAAAAAGGACCTGTGTGATGCAGGGGGGAAGGTCAACCATACAAGAAGAGTGGGGACTGACTTGTTACATCCTTCTGTCAAAATCAAATGCATCCTGCTTCCGCAAGTTAAGTTTCACAGCACATAGTATGCCAGAACGGACAGCAGCCTTATTAAAATCAGTGAAAACCTCCTAGAAAGTAACCGTCTGTTAATTTCAAAACTACAAGGCAGAAAACTTGTGATCCAACCTTCCCAATCATGACTCGTCTCTAGCAGGATCGTTTACAGCACCGCAAAGCTATCGAAAAAATTGTACCCTAACTTGACAGCCAGCAATAACAAATAACTACAGCCGTAAACCAAATCTTAGATTCTGACTCAACTTTTCAGTCTCAAAAGCAGATGACACAAGCCTCCTTGGATGGTGGTAGCGAGTGGTACATACTGGCAGCATCCTGAATTCCTTTCACCGGAACTATGTCAAAATTATGCCTATCAATAGAATTTAACAGAATACTGAATGTAAGCAAATAAGCGCAAACCTGATTTTGTCGGTAGCTGTAGATTCGCAGGTTGGTGCAGCAGAAAGCAGTATACAAACTGCGAAAGAGAAAATTCTACAAAAACAGAGGAACTGGAGGGCTCATCAACTGTTGATGTTAATGCTCTCATCCAGCGTGAAACAAATTTTAGCTACCATGTATCATAATTATCATCACACTGAAGACACAAGCACCATATATATCTTTCACTGGGGGAAACAGCAAACACACAAAATCCCTGAAACAACCCACTCCTACTACTAGACCACAATGAACCACCAAACAAGTGCCGCTAACACACGAAGTATGCTAAGTGAAACATGTCTGGAGATCTATAGTATAAAGGCTTTATTGTGTGATCATCAGTGGTAGCGCGAATGACACCCAAGGTCTTCTGCATTTCAAATATAATCTTTGACAGGTAAAGAGCAGAAAGAAGCTGTTTAGTACAGAATGGTAACTATAATTATACTACAAAGGAACAAAGACTTACTCATAACATGGGCAGTTCAAAGACCCCTAAACTACATGTCCTACAAAACTCAATCTTTCAGTCTGAAACACAGTAAGTACAAAACGTTTGGATGACAGGTACACACAACAGAACATTCTTTCTTGCGAGCGACTTTGCCAAAGTACAACTGCCAATGCATACGGGAACCAGCTTTAGTACATGTGACAAGTAAAGTGGTCAGTGTTATCATTGAAATTTGAATTATACAGATATATATATATATATATTATGATCTACAACCAAACACCATGTTTACTGTTAGTGTAACATATCCTCAAGTGACTGAAAAAAAAAAAAAAAAAATCCTACAAATAAACATTTCAGACAAGTTTTCAGATCACAGGACTTCAGAGATTGCCTCATGGCATGTGGATGAACCAAAGAGAGCACATCAAATGAAGAATGTTTTCAAAGTAACATATCAGTGACGCTTCTTTATCTTAGGTTTGCTTTTCAAATAATGCACAAATCAACATTCAGATCATAGATTTATACAAGAACCAGCACAAACTCTGAACAATTTTCCTGCAAATCTGGATGACCTGTAATGAAAGTTTATAAATGCCCGTCAGACCAGACTTTTGGGCCAAACCTAAAAAGTTCATGTCAAAGTTTTCATTACTTACTGCCACTATCACTTTTGACTTTTTATTTTGTACTGGTAATACACTGTTTTGTGTCCTGAAGTTATATCTGTCTCTGTGATTGAGCCCCCCCCCCCCTCCCCCTTTTTCCCTTCAAAAGAACAATGTGTAACATCACAGTCCATTATAGTTCAGTATTAATAGTTCTACCTATAGATGCGTGTGTAACAATAAAAAAAACAACAACTGAAATTAAAACATGCACCATGTACTGCCTGGTGTCTGCTTTCTGATGTCTTTATAAAATCTTATATGATGTAGATGATGGTACATGTTTTCCTCACTCAATTTTCCCAACGATGACTAAGAGTACCCAGCATACACTTCAAATACATAGACCTAGATGCAAACTTAACTGCAACAAATTGCTGTGTGTATGCAGTAATAGAATACCAATTTATTTGTTACACGTATTTGATTTAGCACTGGCAGGCCAGCATTAAATATGTCACACCCACAGACCTAAAAAAAAAAAAAAAGACCCACCGCCGCATGCTGTCACCGCTGCTTGCGAGTATCGCTATCGCGGCCATCTTGAGAATACCAGCTCTCAGATGCTCTGTGTACAGGACGCCTCATTCGAAATACAAAGTTCTTTAGAAAGTTGCCATCAGAAATGTGACGTAAGATAAAGCGAACCAATGCTATGCGCGCTATGTAAACAGCTGATACTAGTGATAGCGTCTGGCCAATGCTATGCGCGCTATGTAAACAGCTGATAGCGTCTGGCACTTCCAGGTACTCGCAACATGGCGCGCGGCGGCGTCACACTTCCAGCACCGCAGGGGGTCTATTTTTTTTAGGTTTGTGGTCACACCACTTCTGTCGAAGTTTCGGCGTATTTTGTGGATCCAAGAAAAGTATAGATCTATATATCTGTTTATTGTTGATCTATGCAACTGATACTGAATTAAATACAAGACATTATGTGACCTTGGCTCACACACGCCTGTTCACTCTCACATTCCCACAGAGTATTATGTACACCACATCAACAGTCTCACTCGCCTGGCAGAACACACAGCAACACCCGACTGAAGCAGAAAACTAAGACTGCACAGAGCCTCCTGAGGCAACACTTCAAAAAAAAAAAAAAAAAAAAAAATCATATGTGGTGCGCCTAAATTTCAAACATTTGCAAGCAACAAACTGGAAACAAACCACACGCTAGTCAACAAACTTTAGGAGTTCATCACAGACATGAATTACAAAAATATTTGTGGCACACTTTCAACTGCAGTCTTTTTTCCTGGGAGGCCAGAAACCACACAAAAAAGTACAGTTCACTGCAGACCGCAAAGCAGCATCTGACATGTATACGCTAACTTCAACAGGACTGCGATCACAATTTCATACCATTCCCGACAAAGCTGCAAAGATTCAGTGGACCGTTTTGTTGGGTGTAAGTTACTGTAAACGTGAAATTTCACGTACGTTAAGTATCTCACAAATTTCAACCCAGTACTGGGCAATAAATGGGTAAATTTCAAATTGTTATATTCCCTCAGAATGTTTTTGGAATGACAACAAAATCTGGGACAGTTCAGACAGAATAATTTAAATAGATCTAACATTTTAACGGGAATGGGAGGGTGGAGGGGTTACTTAAACATTTCACAACCTACTTTCTTGTCTTGGTACACCTGCATATACCATCAATTAATGTAGACACAACCAAAACTCTGCCCTTTCCTTTCTGAATGCCTATGAGTCATACTACTAGTGATGTTTGTTCAATTACCCCCCCCCCCCCCCCCCAAAATGATACTTCAAACTTCTTAACGTGGTCCATTAATTCACCGTCACCAAGCAAAATTAGTTCAAATGCCTTTTTTGAAACACATCAATGATGCCAGCTGAAATAACTGTCTAGACGCAACATGCACGTCGTGTAGAGGAAGGTGGGTCTATTCAATTACCAACAGCTGCTCAAGAGATGCTCTCTCAAAGCTAAAAACCACCATACCATTGACGGCTCTGTCCTGAACATCTGCTCCTCCCTCTGCGCCCCACCTTCCTTCCCTTCCCCCACCCCTCCCATCCCCGACAACCAGGTCAAGTCTCTCTCATGTTCTCCACAGTGAGGAACATGATCACCACAGTTCATGTATCACTGAAAATAACTCTTGATCAAAATGATCTGGATGCCAGGAGCTGATCACACACGCCATGCCCTGCAGTTCTCTCATCATGATACAGGCCAACAGCCAGAGCACACAATCAATAACCTGCCGGCCACAAGCTCCCCTGATGATCCAAGAAAAGCAGGGAAGATTAACGCTTCACCACCTTTTCCTAAGTTCCAATCGGGGTGCTGAGACACGTTACAGTGCTGCATGATCACATGCTTGACACGAAGAGCGGCTTTTACCTTCTGCACGTGATCACCAGATGAGTACGTTCATTGTACGTGTGTATACATGTATACAAACTCTGCCTTGTCAGTCCTGTACTTGTTAGTCACGTTCCTTGTCAGTCAATAGCATCATGTACCTGCAACATGAGCAAAAACCAATATATAAATGACATACCATGAACATGAAAACTGGGCAGCACAAACTAATACATCACAGTACATGTATACACATGTATGTGAACCCCAATCCTAAACCCTAAATTCCATGACTAATTGTTACAGTATAAGGTACAGCAAATTTCCCTGAATGAAACAAATAATTAACTGTGTTGAATTAGCCTCCAAATTACGCTGACACCACACAAGCACATGGATACAACCACAGAGATGCCAGATGTACAAGATTTCTACAGACTGTTAAAACTTAGACCTGGCCATTACATGCTCCTAGTCCGAAGCTGTGTTAACTAGCAGAACATAAAGACAACAGAAAAGTCTTTCAGTTTCATCTGAATTCTGATGTTTTGTTTGTTTGTTTGTTTAACTTATTTTCTCTCGATCACCTCGAGGATCCTCTCAAGGCAGCACATGACCAATCACAACAAGCTGCAAATTGAATTCAAAATGGCCTTGTGCTGGAATTGATACTGAGAACATCAAATGCCCATGGTATGCAAGACAAATAACCATGACATTGACAATACAGCACTGTTTAGCAAAAAGCACAGCCTCTGACTAGTCTGAGCATATGACACAACACCAACAGATTTTCTCTTAATTACTCTTCACACCTGCACAGCGATGCAGACAGACAGTGGGCAGCTCAGCCACTCACACACACGCACATGTATTCTCTCTTTACTGAAAGTAACTCAAACCCACTTACTCACCAGCTGGTACAAAAACCTGCCATGTGCCAGACAACAACACACAAATGACATTGACACACATACAACCAGCGGCAGCAAAATGTCACCAGCATTATTTTCAAATTAATATTGCAAGTCCAACTTACCACACTGCCTGGGCGTGCCCACGTGTAGACAAGGCCTTCCTGGCATGCTGTTACGATGCACTCCTCGCGAAACACTATAGAAGTTAGTCTTTCATGGGCCACCTTTTTGCAGACCAGGGGCTCCAGCATAGGGACTTCCTCTAACCGAGGGCAGGCCCCAGTGCCATACAGTTTCATTGCATCGTCTACCGGTTTCACGTGGTTGGACTTGGACAGCAGCCCGACCCGGTCACTGTTTCGGCTGGCCAGGCTGAAGTTTCGTTTGTGTTCTTTCTTGTCCTGGCTCTCCTTTCGGTCTGTCACAGACAACGTTGCAAACTTGTTGGTGGTGTTGATGACAGCGTTCTGCACAAGGTGGCTGCTCCCTTCCATGTGGTGACCGACATCGTTGCCCACTGAGTTGACTTTCTGTGCATTGTTGGGTAAGCTGTTGGATCGTGGGATGGCTCCGCTGCTGGCCGAGGGGTGGGACCCGAGGCCCGTGTTAGTCCGCAGTTTACCACTCGGCTGCTTCACCACATCCTCAGTGAACTCCCAGATGCACATTTCAGTGTCCTGCCCTACAGACCCAAACCGGTACGATGTGTAGTGCACACCCGACCCTACAGGCAAGGGGCTCTCTGTGGAGTTGCGGTTCGAGTTTAGATGGGAACCGTTTAGTTGTGTAGAATCAGACCGCGAGTCCCGCGCCTTTACCCCACTAACCCCACTGTTGACACTGGTACTACTGACATGATTTGAATTGGATTGTTGTTGCAGGTGATTATGCACGGCGGAGGTGTCCGAGTCCCTGCTGCAGGCGTATTCACAGTGTTCATCATCACAGCTCATGCACGTGTACTCGTCGAATGCCACAACATTTACCCACGAACGGTGGCCGTGTCCACGACAAATGACCCGTTTCTCGTGGAATGCCCACACTGTCACCAGGTCGTCCTCCCCTCCCGTGACGATGTACTTGCCATCTGGGGACCAGCACACACACAAGAGGCCACCAAAGTAACTCTTCATAGTCCCAACAAGCTCCATGGAGTTGTAATTGAAGACACGCATGTGCCCGTCTTGGCTCACAACTGCCAGGTACCGCGCACACGGTGAAAATGCAAACTCGTTGATTGTTCCCTGTCCAATGACCCACCGGTAGAGAGGATTGCGTGTGCTCTTGGTCTTGCACGTGTAGATGGCGAAACCCTCCCCATGTTTGAACGGCTGGTAGTTTGGAGGCGTCTGTCCACAGGGGAGTTCCTCATTGTAGAGGTACATCTGCCCACTACCATGCGATACAAGGAACTGGTTGTGTGAACTAGGCACCCACTTGATGCAGGTGACTTTGGTTTTATCTATCAGTCTCTGCAAAAAGAGAAGTACATGTCTTTCATGTCCAATATAATGTTGAGATTGTAAATCTGAAACTAATGAAAGACTCAACTGAGTCTGATCTTTGATTCATCTCTGCAGCTACTGGGCGTCTATAGCTGAGAAATAAAAATTTAGTTAAAAAATTATAAAGCTATTTTGCTAGACTTGCTCAATGCTGCTTTTCAGCACCTATCAGTTTCTGATAACCGCTACTGAAGCTGAACAAAAAATCAGCTAAGTTAAACTCAAAGTGCAAGTGAATCATGTCTTCAAATTTCAGTTTTCGGTATCAGTAAGCAAATTGATAGAACATAACTAAACAATAACAAACAAACAAAAAAACAAAAAAAAACATTTGTAATTTGTTGTAACATTACTGGGCTAAAGTCTTACCTCTTCGTTGTAAAGTTTGCTGATCTCTTTCTTGATAGGATCAATAAGTTGAACCTGCCCTGCAGTAAATCCCACTAACAATAGGACACTGTCAGGAGAAACTGTGGCTGCATTGAAGTCATGGCATGTTGGTAGTGTCCCCTTGTAAATTCTTTTGTCAATTGGCTTTGTCAGATCAGCCGCCTGAAATTAAACAAGAAAATGAATAAAATATTCTGAACCATTACTTGTGTCATGAATACCAAAGATGTTGAATATTTAGTCATTCACAAAAGTCTTTTCACTTAGGGGAAATGTTTTCAACTGCGAAATACTGAATGAACCTTGTAGTTGTATCATATTAACCTTTCTGAATGTAGCAACGGTGCATTTTGTTTGCAGTGCAATGGCTATCCTGTCTGCACAGCTTTTTATGTCTACTATCTTGTCTGCAAGTCAGTAAAATTTAAACAGGGCCATCACAAAGATTACCCAAAGTAAAACTGTAAGCCAGCTAAGCATGTATCTCAAAGCAACGAAAAGGTTTAATTCATCTGCATGACAATGGCCTTCAGTAAGGTAAGTCAGATTCAAACAAAGCCGTAAGTTCAGTTACATTATCATCATGAACAGATGCTTGCTTGCCTACAAGTTGACACAACTACTACACTGCCACCAAAAAACATAAACAAAACAAAAACTGTCAGGCTGCCAAATCGCCAGTGTTATCACTAGCACTCATGATATGTTCATGCTCAAACTCATCACTGGTATCAGGAGCCTGATTGATGAGTGGTACACATGCACCTCCTAGAATGTCTGCTGCTTCCTGTTTGCAGGCTCAAGAAAGGTCAAGTTAACTCGTGGAAATGAAGACATGCACAAAACGTTTATGGGCTAAAGCTTCAAGAAAATACTTACCGCATTACCATACAGTGCATCAACAATCACTGTTGTTTTCGATGTCATGTTCAGACAATACACGTTACAACAGAACGGGATTGGCGTTATTAGCTGAGCAATGCGACTATTACCAGTGTATTAGTCATTTGGTTCAGCCTGATGAAACGGTGCACTGTTCTGTTACAATTAAGGGGAAAATACTTCTTTATCATCTTGCATAACGGCATTTAGGAGTGTCGCTTGGCCTAAACAGTGTCAGTGAAACACACAAATATGAAAACTTGGGTATTTACCTTGCGAACACCCTTGTAAACATACACGTACAGCTCCCTGCCAACATTGAAACATAGCCTGTCTGGTGAGGAGGAACCATCGTCGACATTCACGAAGGACACTTTAACAGGCGGATTTGCCTGTCCGTTGTAAGCTACTCTTGTTGGCTTTGAATACTCTGACAAAGGCATCAATTTGTACACCCCTTCTCGGGTCACAAAGTGTGTTTTCAAGTCGTCTTTACCCCCACCCTCACTCTGCGCCGCCATGTTGGGATTTTGCTGACTTCCAAATGCCCGGATAGTCGACATCTTACGCATGCCCAGTCGCGCATTTCCTGCGAAGGACCCAAAATAATAGCACGTGGTTTTGTGTTTGTAATACAGTTTTCAGTTGCCAAGTCATTGTCTTCTTTGTTGTCCAAATCTCAGCTGACTCCTAGAGGTTTGATTGACGTAGATCTGGTCTCAGGCATTGTTTAAAGTCCCAATTAAATGGTCTGCAGTGATCACCTGCTGGTAACACTAACAGCAGCACACCTTGCCGTCAGCCGCATTTCTATCAAAATCATGAAGCTGGCAGACACGTTGGCAAAAACAAAGGAGCCAAACGCGCATTATCAGGCTTTGTATGTGTGTACTGCGATCAGTGCTGCAATGTACTGTACCGAGCTCCATTGAGTGGGAGACATTTGAACACTGTATGTCTCCTGATCATGTGATCATGATTCATACTGCCTTCTGCTTCCTGGAACATGCACCCATATCCACAAACATGGACAAAAACAATTTTATGCAGATAAATGCTTTTATCAGGCGGGGGAGGGGAGGGGGTGGCATTATGTACAAAATTTGGTAGATCAAAGGCTACTATCATGAAACGGAGTTGCATCACTGTGTCCCTGCCTTGAAATCTGTGGAAATGTCACATAATTTATGCAAAACATAAAATAAATAAATAATAAAATCACAAATGTTCATTTTTCTAACTTTATTTCATGCATGAACATATTTTCAATGTGCACCATGACAGAGCATTGGCAACACATGCGCAATACATGCACTGACCAAGAGCCAGTTGGGAACTACCAGTTTGCAAAACAGAGGGTGGGAAATGTCTTTGGAAATTTAAAATAAATGAATAATGACCATTGACTTTTGATGGATTTTGTAGGACAGTACACAACCCCCTCCACCACCACCACCCCCTTCCACCTCATGATCTACAAACAAAATGGGTTTCTCGAGTGCACTTGTAACTGTTCCACAGCCCCCCCCCCCCCCCCCCAGACAGCAAACAAAACAAAATCGCTGATGATGGAATAGATACTATCTGAGCACTTTTTGGAAACATGAATAACTGCAGGGCGCTAGCAACTCGTGCAGTCTGATGGGAAAACAAAAACAAGCAAAATCCAAAAACCAGAAAACTCTACGATATGCACCGGACTGATTATGACCTTGACCTGCCACGTAAACCGGAAAGAGCATGACGGGACTCGTAATGGCGACAGCTGTGGGAGCTGTCTGCTAAACAGCCAGCTATTTTGGAAAGGGAAGGTGACGATTCGCCGGGATCGTTTGGGAACGAGTTGCTGTAGATTGTATTCAAGATAAGCTTCCTTTCCGAAGGAATATGTCTAATACCGTGGAGTCGAGGCCCACGAATAGCCCATGGAGAGTATGTGTCGTCTGTCGAGCCAATGTAATCTTCAAATCCCCTCGTGAGTTTAGTCAGCATCTGAGAGACTTTCATTGCTCCAAAGAGGGAGGGTCGTTTGTGTGTCGGTACGGAATGAACGGAGTGTGCCCTTCGTTGCCGCTTGAGGGTGTGAGTGACCGGGATTATGACGACCATGTCTCCAGGGACCATGTCTACTGTGACACAGGTTGGTATTGGTATGTACACTGAATAATCATGCATGCTGACATGGACACAATGAACCAGATAAACATTAGTCATAATTATCTCTGCACAAACTACAGGTTCAGGTCCTGCACAAGTAGGACATGCTGGGAATTTCAATCGATATTTGAATCATAAAGTCATTATTAATGAAATTTTCCACAAAACTAAACCAACCATAGCATAGTTGTGTCAGTAACAGTGACATAATTTCTATGCAACATAAGATCAGTTACATACGAGGCAATAAGACAGACAGACAAAGCAGGGTTAAAACCAAAAAAAAGTCCAGTTGGTTGATTTTCCACTGAAATTGTGAATTAAAACTGTTGCTGTTAAATGTTACATAAGTATTCACAGCATTTTTAGAGATGGGTCTATCTGTTTAATATGGGATTTATTGATCACAATGGACAGCTGAGTCTAACTTTATCCTGGTTCCTGCAGTCATTTGAGTGTATGTGTGATGGAGCAGTGTGAAATGTAATAAACAGTATATTTACTACACCTTTGACCCTATGCTTGACCCTTGTTCTCTCTCATGCACTTTTCTCATAAAAATAAAAATTTACTAATTTTATTAAACTAAAGGTGTCTTTTAATTGGTAATGCTTTCAATTTCATTCTTTCTGGATTGTCTAGGAGGAGCAAGAAAAAAGACCCCATCAACCAGTCAGGATAGATCGTCTGATTCAGCGCCAGCCGTCGTGACCAACACTGAACCAAACATTGTGCAGGACCAGTACAAATGGACAGTTCATAATGCTTCAGTCAATCTGCCAGCACTCCTCAATGACCCGAGGCTGGTCAGACGAGAGACGGACTTTTTCACCAAAACGTGGGGCCAGAACTTTGAAAAGACAGATGTGATACCCTCACCGTACATTCCAGATATCGAAGCAGAGCATTTTGACAAGTATTTACGCAGGGTTGCATCGGTGAGTCCGTGAACTTTATGGCTTGACACTTTACGTTGACTTTTCTGCATGCAGGGGTGCCACTTTTCCGCCTGTGGCTGGAATTCCGGCCTGGGAAAAATCAGAACGTGCTGAGTTCCGGCTTAGCAACGTGCTTGCAACGTTTGTTCCGGTTTGGTTTGATTGTCATCCGGCATGTTCCGTCTTTATGGCTGCCACTCTTCCTGCTTTTTGAACCGGCTGTGAAGTGCTTTCCTGCTTTTTAAAAGGTTTTCCTGCTTTTCCAGCCCAAAAATCGCAAGTCTGTGTCTATCGCTGGACCGTCGGCCTTCCCGGGTAAGGTGCATTTTGTGCCTGATATTGTCATATATTCGTCGGGGACGTTCCCGATAGCACTGTGGTAAGCTGTCTTTGCGGCCCGAAGCCAGGCCGCTCCTGTGATTGGTCCCAAATGGAAATGCGGGTTGTATTACGGTTGGTAAAGGTTTTCGTCTGCGCAGCATCTGAACGCCGCCGCGCACCCCCCCCCCCCCCCCCCCCCACTTTTCACTTTCTTTGGGCAACGTCCTTTCTTTCACTGGCTCCTTGGACTCTGCCTTTCCGGCCATTCAGATTATGAGGGTCAGTTTTCCGGCTTTTTGTCTCTCAGAAAGTGGCAGCCCTGTGCATGTGACTTTGTTAGGTAATTTGCTTCTCAGCCATTTCATAGCCCTGTGTGTTTTGGGGTTTTTTTTTCATTTCTGTTTTGGGGATTTTTATACAATCGACATGACACATTGACAGTAATAATGGTACATAAAAACTAGTCACACACACACACACACACACACACACACAATTGCATTACATTCATAGATCTCTTAAGTCAGTGTTAAGTGCACATGTATACAGACTACTTCCATGTTGCACAGTCACTGTATTTAAAGTTTTTCGTGCCCTGTGTTCTTAGATAATGGTTAAACAGGCAGCCATTTTACCAGACCACCCACACTGCTTCTGTTTTCAGCAATACAAGAAACACTTGCGAAGCAAAGAGAAACAGAATCAGCAGCGAACGTCCACGTCTGATGGCCCACCCACTGCTCCTCACCATTTCAAACAGATAGGTGTGTATGCGCGCACGTATGTGTGTGTGTGTACACATGTGTTGGCGACTTGTCTTTTTGTGCATTTGTGTTTTGAGTAAAGTTCTGTTAAAAAAGTGTTATGGAAAAATCAAAGGATAAAAAACAAAAACACCAAAACAAGCAAGTGTGAAGTTCAGTTCACGGTTAGTTTTGGCTATTACTGTCTCTGCAGGCCTATGAAAAGGGCAGTGTATGGCTGTGAGCAGTGCCAGCTGTTTCATGCCACTGTATCCTGTACCATCTGTGCATGAATGCAATTTGTTTTCCCTCATGCTGTGCAGCAGTTAGGCATTTCTCAGGTGTAAGTAGTTTAGAAGTAGGTCAGTCAGAGGACAGAGGTTAATTTGTTCTTTTTTTCACATACAGTCGAACCTGCCATGGCGGTCACCTGTATAAGCCATGCCACTGTCTAACTCGGTCACCCCAGAGGATCCCCGAGCGTTTTCCCTCTATATATGCACTGTATAACCAGGTCACTGTCTAACGCGGTCGTGCCACCTATTTTGGCAGTCCCAAACGACCTTTCACACTGTACAAGACAGTCACTTTGTTGTGTAGTGACCGCCTTCGGGCCCCTGCTGTGTTCTCAACTGATAAGACAGACTGCCTAACTGCTTGACAATTCAGGATTAGCTACGCCGTGGTTCACTGACACGCGCCTCCCCCTCCGAGTGAATAGCCGGGGGATTGGTGGGGGCGAGGGGATGGCCGTTAGCGGCGTCCTTTTGATTGCTTTGCAATCAGTACGAGGTCTGTAGGAAGCAGTCAGCTTTGTGTTTGTAAACCGATCAAATTCCAAGGTGTACGAATACATAAAGGTGTTGTCACGCTGTTTGTCATTTCTATTGCTTCCGATTGAGACGACGACGACGTGTTAATGTGCGTGAATCCGCTCTCAGCAGGAAGCTTGTTGTTGCTTTGTTGCATCGTCAGTCGATCACCTGCTGATCTGTTTGTTTGAAATCAAACGGTGTGCAATAAAAAAAATAAAAAGGACCCCAAACACGTATTTTCAAGTGTATAGAGAGCTTTAGGTGAACCCTGTTGTCAGCTCGTAACACGTGCACCGCTAGAGTATTCATTGGGTGACATGCTAGCTGTTGACATGCCTTCCTGTACAACCCGGCCACCTGTCTAAGGCGGTCAGTTTGGTTCAGTCCCTTGGGTGACCGCCTTACACAGGTTTGACTGTATTTTGATTTAAAAGTAAAATATTGTAGGTCAGAGGTAGATTTTGATTTTGTGGGATTGTTTGGGATTTTTATGCCGTCGTGTTTTCATTGAATGAAGGTTATGCTTGTGTTTGAAGCTTGGTTGCTGTTCTTGTTTTGCGATTCAAATTCAAGTCTTTATTGTTCAGGGCCCGTATGTAAAAGTCGAGGCTAATTTAACCCGCGGCTATGGGCCTAACCCAGACTAGGACAAAAGAAATCCAAAAACAAAATTAAATACAGAAGGAAGTGAAGAAAGGAAGAAAAAATCCTTCTATAACGGCTTAGGCACCGTGCTGGAATGGGCCCGCTTCTTGATTTAAAACAAAAAACAACAGAAATTTTAACCCAAGAGCAAGTTTAGTTCGAGGTTAGACTCTAACCCGGTGCTAAAAGCCCTAACCTCGACTATTACATACAGGCCCAGGCCATCAGCCCATTACAAAGCAGATAATTTTTGCGTACATTTACCATGAAATTACTATTACTACATGTCACTATTATTTGAAAACGCAATACAAGGTATACAAAAAAGGTCACGTTACAAACACTGAAAGAAGTCAATAATTCTACACGCTGTGTACGCGGGTAACACACACACACACACACACACACACACACACACACACACACACACACACTGACGATCTTCTTGCCTGATCCCTTTGCTGAACACCACTGACGTGCACGCACACATCAATGCACACCCAAACACACACAAATGCCATGTGGCACACACACACATGCGCACATAATGATATACCCACACTGTGACACAGTGGCAACAGCCAACAACAAAAGCAACAGCAGATCGGGTCCTGGCAATCAAGTTACCTTGCAAAATTTGAGTAAAGAAATACTAAATATACGATCACACAGTCGCTTGTTTTGTGGTTGTTGATGTAGGTACTATGTATTGCATAGCATTCTTGTATGATGGTTGTGTTGACCAATATCCTATCTTTGATCGATTCCTATTTTCAGACCAAAACAGAGCAGAACTGGACCAGATAAAGGTAATACAAGGTTTTGTTGTTTTATTAGTTTCTTTACGAGTACAAGTGCGCACCCCATACTCACAGGAATACTTGTGCATTTGGGTTCATGGCGCTGTTTATGTTTATGTGAATGTGTTAAATGTTCTGAGTATTCAAGGTGTGAAGTCTGTTTGAATGAACATGGCATCGTGAGTATGACAGATACAGAATTCCTTTTACAGTCAGGATGTTAACTTGTTCTGAAGGCGTTTGATCCTTAAGGGACCAGCCCTTCCCCACTCCCACCCTCATCCCTGGCCCCCCTACCCCCAGTGTTTTCTGTACTTAAATACAAGGGTCTTTGGGACCCTCTCTCCATATTTTTTAGGGTCCTTTCATAAATTTTGAGGGCCCAAAGTTTCAAAGTTTTGTTGTTTACAAAATTGTTGAAGTAAGAGAGGTGTGTGTGAGTTGTAGCGTGTCAGCCACAGCGAAGCAGCAAGGCGAGGAACCCGCACGCTTACCAAATAGAGCATTATGATTGGATAAAAGGTGTCCCAGAGTGCTGTGTCAGTCAGATTCTGTCTGTTATGTACAACGGTTCAGCGGAAATTCGATGCTGCAAGTGTCTGCTGCTAGTTACAGATCACTTTTTGTTCATTGGGTCTCCGGGAGAGTGTTGGAAAATTACTGTCTGTCATGGCGAGACCAAAAGCATGCGTCCCCTGTGACGTGCTGTTCTCAAATTTGTGCATCAATATAAGGGTTTTGTGCGTACAGATACGCACATCTGTGTGTGATCGGGAACATTGACCCCTTCTCTCTTTTTTCCCTACCCTCTACCAATCCTCTGTGGTCATTGGTGAGATCAGCTGGATACATATTCTCAAGTATCATTGATCTGTTCTGTCTTTGGCAGCTTTTTATGTCTCCCCACTTCAGCCTGGAAAACCCAGACCTCTTCAACACAGTGTTTCCGTGGACCCAGGTAGAGGGGGCCAAATCCAGTCAGCCTGGTGCTCGTCAGTCATCCAAACTTTTGCAGGAAAAAGTGAGTGCTTACGAACTTATCCCATCTTTTCCTGTCCGCAGAACTGGTTTTCTGATAATCTGAAAGAGATATGCACGTACGGCCGTGAAAGTTTTTTGTTTTTCCATATAAATGGTATGTTGGCAGATGTAATCATCTGTTTATCTGTACAGTAAAGGTCAGCTGAGGTCCTTTTTTGTGTGTTTTTTGCTTTGGGATCCATATGTCAGTTCACAGATTTGAAATAAGATAAAACGAGATACACTAGCTTACAGTTATATGTCTCATTTGAGAAATTTGTTGTGAAAAGACCTGTGGGTTTGTTTTCGGCATTCTGGATCAGTGCCTTTTGTTTTCACGGTTTTTTTTTGTTTTGTTTTTCCAGCTGAGTCACTACTTGGATATTGTAGAAGTGCAGATAGCGAAACAGATCTCGACCAAATCGGAAGCGTTTTTCCACGCCATGACTTCTCACGATGAGCTACAGGAGCAGTTGTCTGAGACAGTGAAAGCCATCAAGCATTTGAGGTTAGCAGACTAATGCACTGCTTTGGTTAGTGCAGATGTAATGGATAACTACTTAACAGTCTTTTTCTTTCTCTTTAAATCTGGAGGCTCAGTCTTACACAGTTTGGGCTTACATTTTGTGTGTGCGTGTGTGTGTGTGTGTATGAAAGTTTGTGTGTGTGTGTGTGTATGTGCACCACAATTAGTTGTTGTTGTTGTGTGTGTGTGTGTGTGTGTGTGTGTGTGTGTGTGTGTGTGTGAGTGTACATGTGTGTATACAGGTGCATTTGTGTGTGTGCAGGTGCTTATGTGTGTGTGTGTGTGCATTTGTGAATGTGTGTGTGTGTTTCATGCTTTCTACTTTTCTTTTCTGATGTGACCACATTTCCTAGCACTGTTGATGCGGAAAGGGCTTACGGTAGACAGAAGATGCCTGCTGCTGTGACAATTTTGTGACAAAGCCAGTAGTCGGATGTTCATAATATAAATGTTGTGTTTACTTTTCCAGGGAAACCATCAACCGTCTGGACGAACGTGTAGCCAAAGAGTCTTTGAGAATCATGAGACTGACGCAGACCAGAGCTCATTACGTGCAGCTATATAATAAGGTCAGACTCAAAATGAGCGTGTGTGTGTGTGCGTGTGTGCGTGAGTGTGTGTGTGTGTGTGTGCGCGTGCGTGCGTGCATGCGCCAAAGAGGTAAAATCAGACAAGTGACTTTCATTGCATCCATTACATTGCGTACTGTTATGCGTAGTTGTTGATCAATGTGAATGCGTGTGGCTCACATGAGCGTGCCTCTGCTTTGGTCTGTGTTGCAGTTGAAAATCATGAGCTCCATTCATGAGACACAGCCGACCATTCAGAGACTGCTGTCCGATAACGAGTTCATCGGAGCCCTGGACCTCATTTCCACATCTCAGGACGTCCTCACCAAAGACTTGGGTGGAATCCACAGCTTCAGGTGAGCGGTATTGACGCATTTCATACCGCGCACAGGGAATCCACACCCTTCTGGTTCTTATCCCACTGACATATATTTGAGAGTAATGATTACTTAGGGGTTGTTTTGCAAGAGAGATCACTTTGCCCACATTCACTATTGGATAGATACCATAGATAACAGTGTTAACACATTTCATACCGCGCACAGGGATTCCACACCCTTCTGGTTCTTATCCCACTGACACATATATTTGAGAATCAGGCAAGAGTAATGATTACTTAGGGGTTGTTTTGCAAGAGAGATCACTTTGCCTACATTCACTATGGGATAGATACCATAATGACCATAACTTTTCAAACACTTTTTACACTGAAAAATCTTGGGAGTTGAAGGCCTGGTCGAAAACCAAGGAGCAAAGAAAAACAGTTTCAGTTTCAAGACCCTGCTATCTTCACTGAACACCGTTCGTGCTGGTGGGGCTAGTAACAATGCTGCTTGAAACGGTTTTACTCGTCTGGTTGAAAATTTAAAGACAGACTTTTGATGCCTGGTTGAAAAGTAGGAGATTTTTTTTTTTTTAAACCTAACTTTCCCGGATTTTTCACTCTGGCCGAAAAGTAAGGGTGGTCGAAAAGTTAAAGGTTATTATGGTATATATATATATGGAAATTTGCACATTTCTGTAGTGGATAGACAACAAATATTGCTCATTTGGTGAGCAGAGGAACAGACTCCTGCATAATGGACATGGTATGAATGGTGTTATGTTGTACTGATTGTAGTCTAATCGTGCTGCAGGCACTTGGGTTCTCAGCTGGCAGAAATGGAGAAGTTGATAGATAAGATGCTGCAAGCTGACTTCAGCAAGTACACTTCCCTGGAGCTTCACCGGCCTGTCACAGATAAAGTACTACTGACCGAGGAGGTGAGACAGTGCCTAGAGCAGGGGAGCTGGGGTGGCCGAATGGTAGAGCGTTAGACTTCTAATGCTCGGGTCGTGAGTTCATTTCTCCTACGGATATACCAGATGACATGATACTATAGGAGATTCCCCCTATACCCCCACGACTTCAGTCAGAAGCGTTAGCGTACTTGGCAACAAGAGGGATAACCCTCTATTGACTCTTTTGCCCCAGTGAGTTAGCCTGGCACGTGACTCCCAAGTCACCTGACCCAACCCCCAATCGCCAGTTTCCCACCTGGCTTGCCTACCGGCAAGACGTTCCCCCACGCTGCTCTGCAAGCGAGTTTGCACGATGTTCACCCTTTGCCTCCGGACCGGCTTAGCCGGCTCATACTGACCTGCTGTCACGGCCGCCGCCACCTTGTGCCTACAAATGGACGGCGCCTACCTTTCACCATATCATTGTATCCTTGTGTTGGTTATTGACGGCACGGTAAGGTAGAGGGTGTCAGTCTCGTATCCGGTCACTGATTATACCGGACGGCCACGGCATGACTTGTGTTCTGCCTCCTGTGTTCACAAGGCCCCATACAAT
This sequence comes from Batillaria attramentaria, assembly GCA_018292915.2. NCBI lineage: Eukaryota > Metazoa > Mollusca > Gastropoda > Batillariidae > Batillaria > Batillaria attramentaria. The sequence continues at coordinate 1,306,805 of JACVVK020000005.1, read as the reverse complement.
GCCGGCCCACAAACTGGGTATTGCTGCACGAGACACACACCATGTTCGAAGTGTAGTACTTGGTCAGAGGAAAGTTGGATTTCAAAGCTGATTTCTGACAATGACTCGGGGAAGCGCCAATACTTGAGCCCTACAGGGAAGCGTACCAGAGCCCTACAGGGAAGCGTACCACACTTAATGAAAGCGAAGCAAGGCAGGATAACACTTAATAGAGAAATGTAGCGGCAACCACGGTTACCGCCACACAGCCACGGGACTCTTCCCCTCCCCCGCCGTTTATGACGGTCGGTGAGAAGAATAGTCCCGCTGGCTCAAGACCGCTATACGTGTACTTCGCGGCCAGCGCTTCAGACATGTAGCGGGTGTCTCGCCGCTAGGGCAGTAACACATTACTCGGACCGAGTTTCGACCCAATCCGTCTTGGTGCCCCCCCTCTCCTCCCCCTCAGTGTTAGTTATGGCTTTGGCGGCCCACAACGTAAAGGCCTTACGCACTACTCCTCAGTCCTCAGTCCACCCGCCCAGCCCCGGGCTCACCAAGCGAGGTTGTTTTTGACGTGAGGGGACTTATTCATGGACGAGGAGGACACTTGATAACAGACTCCTCTTCCTCTCTTCCCGTAAAAATTTCGAGGCTGTCCCCGAGGAACATTGTCCTCGCTCGGACCCGGCTCTTAGCCCGAACTTCCAGCTCTTCCGCCATTGAAGGAGTGGAAGTTAGTCCGGCCCCCAGTGTCCGTTCGGGCAGTATACCTCTAGAGATGCAGGAAGACGCTAGAGCTCAAGGATGATACACGGCTATTCCTTGACTAGCAAACCCGGCATGACGCGCTACGCATTCAGGTCTACAGGTAGACTTTAATATTGAATATTTTTTGTAGACTCCTCAGACCCGGACGCAGATCCAATTTGTTGCTTGAGCAGCCCACCCAATTTCCCCTGTGAAACCCAGCTGCGTGCACTTGTCAGCTCGGTTTACGCCCTTTGGCGTTGCAGTTGCCTCATTCCTCAGTCTGCGGTCTTTAGCCATTTTCATTTTGGCGGAGGAAGGGCAGGCTAAGTTATCAATTTGAAAAAAAAAACAAAATCCAAAATCAAAAAAACAAAAACCCTGATATTTCGCGTACTATGGGTAGGTCCTTCAACCATGTGGCCCGCTCCATCTACCTTGGGCCTGCAACCATTATCTCGTCCAAAGGGACGCCCTTAGCGTGCTTGCAAAATTTTGCGTGTTTGGGGGGCGTAAATCGCAGTGATGCCCGGCCGGGTATGTAGCTGCGCAGAGTCTGCGTATTGCAAAACTTTACACTCTACCACCACGGCACCTTCTTTCAGAGAAGGTCACGCCTTTGAATGGATTTTCAGGCTCTAGTATTTTCAGGCTCTATCATATCCCCTCGGTTCATTGTACCGAAGCCGGCGGTGAGGTGGCGGCCGGTAATAGACTTAAGTCGGTTTAACCAATATATAGCAGCTCCCCATTTCTTCATGAAGCGGCGCAGGGTGTGAGAAACTTGGTTTAGAGGAACGATATCACTGTCGGTCACGTACCTCACTTCCCTATTCAGCACATCTCATCACAGAATTCCTACGGTTTGTGTTCATCGCCGCTCTTCCTGTCTTAGCGATTCTCCCTGGGTTTTCACCAGGGTATGAGCGCAGTGGTCGCGCATTGCAGGAAACTGCGATTTCTCCCACTTCAAATTATACGGACGGTCTGTTACGGATAAATAAGACACGTCAAGTCCTCCTTTGCAGCTCATCCTCGGTTGGATGGTGGAATTGGACAAGTCTATCCGAACTCTTCTCAGGACCTCGTTCACCTGAGGATGAGGTTTCTGTCCACTCGCAATAACGTGAGGCTTCCGCCAAGGGATTGCCGCGTTATGGTCTTGGCGCCTTACAAGCGCACTGACTTCGGAAAAGCCGCCAAAAGATTTATTTTAAAAAAAAGAAAAGAAAAAAAAAAGCTTGATCCCTGTCAGGAAATTTCCCAATCTTCCCTCTCAGTCGGCAAGAGTGGCTTCGTCTCCTCGGAGTTATTAAAGACGCTTATGCGGAATTGCCCCTCAGGCGAGGCACCTGCTCAAAGTCCGTGCGCATGAGGTGCGCGCCCTAGCTACCAGCGTGGCGTTTCAGAGGAACATCGCGCTTCGCGATATTATCGCTTCAGTTGGCTGGAGATCGGACTCAACCTTTGCGAGGTGTTACGCGGGGTTGGAGGAGGTGGCTTTGCGTCCCCCAACCCTCTCAAGCGGGGGGGCTGCCCATCCGTTGGGGGCTCTGGGTAGCCTTCCCTGCTACCTGCCGGACTTTCCCTCGTCAGCATCCGTTGGGGGCCACTGCTGACGAGAGTCTGTCCAACCATTAGGGTTATGCTTCGCAAGCTCACCGCTGTTTTCTGCGGGATTCAGTCGGCCGAGCTAGGTACGCTTCCCACGGCCCTGTCTCTGCTGCATCCGGGGGTGGCTCTGCAGCCGGGGATAGGTCCGTAGGTCGGTCGCGTCGTGGTTGCAACTTACACGTAGCAAGACCCTCCTTTATTAAGCATGTTCGTAACCCCGACAGTCTGCGGGGACCCGAACATTCAGGATTGGCGTGCGTTACTCCTTACGTGTTTGGTAACCGCGAACAGGACGTCGAGCGAGGAGTCGGCCACGCGCCCCGCTGTACTCGAGCTACTGGCAGCTCTCAAAACATGGACACGCAGATCCTCGGGTCAGAGCCATGACCATGTCGGACAGTTCGTCAGTGGTGGCGAATTTCGAAATCAATCACATTCCCGGAAGGATGAATGTGCTCGTGGGACGCTCTGTGTCGAAGGTGACAGATAACGCACACAGTATGGTCTCTGTCCACAGATCATTCATTCCGGCAGAGGTCCGACCTCTGTGCAACGAGGAGGATTACAAACTTCCCCTCTTGATCTCGCTAGTACTAGACTCCCAGGCCGGTCACGCGATGCTGCCCATCCTGTGGGAAGCGATATTCGGGTATGCATACCCCTCGGCCTGTCGCGTACATAAGGTTTGTCAGAAACTGTGCATGCACCGTTGCGAAATAATTCTTATCGCGCCACTCTCATGGGCAAGGCTTCGGTCTCGGATCTCTTCAGCCTTCCCCAAGAAATCTCGAGGAAATTGGCGATCAAACGCGCGCTCCTGAAACAGCCGCGGCAACTGATCTCTCGCCCCTACCCAGCGTGCCTGGCTATTGTCAAGTCAGCCGTGAGAGGCAGGAAACCCTCGGATAGCGCAGTGGAGCGCATCGCAGCCACTAGAAGGTTATCCTCCTTAAGACCTATGAAGGGAAGTGGAGGGTCCGTAGTGACAGATGTGCGGAAAGAAGTCTGACCCAGAAAACTTAAGAGCCGCCACATGTCGCGGACTCCTTTGAGTGGCTGGCGGACGAGTAACATATCACCCCTTAATCTATCATAATTTACAGATATATTGTATCACAATTAAGGGCTGTCGGGTGATGATTTCAGACACAAACATTTCGGTAAAGGCGACCTGGAACAACAACAACATAAAATGTTCTCGAGTTACTCGCGAACATATCCACGCAAAATCCAGTCTCAGAGTCCTTCCCTATATGGTCTCTCCCGTGGGTCCACCTTTCTGAATTCAGATCGTTTTGAGCCGCTTTCGCAAGCACACTTCAAGTGTAGGAGGTGACGCGCAAAGACGTGCTTTGTGGTCGCGCTTGCGTCGGCTGGAAGGGTGGAGCAAATTCACGCACTTTCAGCAGTTCCAAATTGCTTTGTACCTACAGTTCAGACGGGACGGGTCGGTAGCCCTGCTCACATGCTGTGAGTTCGTGGCTAGAAATCGTTTGCCGGAGATTGCACCACAGGGATAGTCATACCGCCCGTGGCTTACTCAAACGCGATCCGGTTATATGTCGGACCCGGTACGGGCGCTTCGGATTTATCTTAAGCGCACCGCATCTATTCGTGGAGATCTCTCGCGGTTATTTCTGCCTGTCACTCTCGGCAGGACATGGCCGCCCAAACTGTGTCCATCTGGTTTGTGTCTGTGATCGGAAAAGCAACGAAGAAATCTCTCCGCAAGCTAGACGCCAACTCAGGTTCGCGCTCACGAGGTACATGTCCTCGCGCTGAGCGTCACACTCCATACAAACACAGCCCTGAGAAATAATAATCCGCTCATTCGGATGTAAAGGTCAGACTCAGCTTTCGCGAGATTTTATCTCCGCGATCTTTCCGCGCTACACCAACCCTTATAGTGTATCGGGGCTTTGGCTGTAGCACAAAAGGCCACGCAATCAATTACTGCCACTCACGCACAGTGGGACTCAGTGTCCCACTTTACCGGCCGGACTTTCTCTCGCGGCATTCGGAGGGGACCCTGCCGCCGAGCGTCTGTCCAACCAGTAGGGTCAGCTTCACGGTTCACCTCTGTTATCCTCCTTGGGCATTGACAGTCTGGTTGAACCAGGTACGCTTCCCCGGACCTTCACCCGTGCATCCGGAGGGGGCTCTGCTCGGGTGTCTGTCTGTACGCTTACCCGGACCTTCACCCGGGCATCCGGAGGGGGCTCTGCTCGGGTGTCTGTCTGTACGCTTCCCCGGACCTTCACCCGTGCATCCGGAGGGGGCTCTGCTCGGGTGTCTGTCCGTTATACATGTACATGGTTATGGGATTTTAACTGTTGTACATGTTAGTGAGTTTGTCCCTTCAGTGGCCTTGTCTGCCCGGCTGCGCAGACTGGTTCTATAGAACCTATCGCTCTCTACACCTGCACGGCCTTAGTGCCTTCACATCCTTGAGAGCGGGGGGACACCTGGCTGAAGTCGTGAGGACAGTTCTTTCCTTTGTAATAAAGGAATGCCTGAGGCTGGGATTCTGTGTCACCTGAAAGGAAACAGCAACTCCCTCCTCCTGTTTGTTATTCTCCTATAGTATCATGTCATCTGGTATATCCGTAGGAGAAATTTATTTTTACAGTAAAATGTCTTTCTCCTAGGTACTTACCAGATGACATGATATCATATCACCCTCCCTCCTCCCCGCAGTTCCTGCCCAGGCAAGCGGTGGGAAACTGGCGATTGGGGGTTGGGTCAGGTGACTTGGGAGTCACGTGCCAGGCTAACTCACTGGGGCAAAAGAGTCAATAGAGGGTTATCCCTCTTGTTGCCAAGTACGCTAACGCTTCTGACTGAAGTCGTGGGGGTATAGGGGGAATCTCCTATAGTATCATGTCATCTGGTAAGTACCTAGGAGAAAGACATTTTACTGTAAAAATAAATATCCCAGCTGGGGCCAAATATTTGTGCTGGCTTTTTTGTCGTTGCCCTGCCTTTGATATCACCCGTATGTGATGGAAAAGGACGTTAAACCCCCAAACACCCACCCCACCCACCCCAGCGCCTAGAGCAAAGGGAACTGCTGGTCAACTTCACTGGAAAACAGACTCGCTGTAATTTTCATTTCATTTTAGTGTATAAGGGAAACTTCCATGTTGGGGTCCGAAACCCTGACTGCACTCATGGACTTGGCAATTTCAGTTTGGTAAAGCATGTTATTAGTGATGGTTGTGTATACTTTTGTTGTTGTTTTTTTGTGGTTGTTGTTGATGTGGTTGTTGGGTTTTTGTTTGTTTCGTTTTGGGTGGTTTGGTTTATCCAGCTGCATATCTGGTTGCAGGAACGGCTGGTCTCCATCTTGTTTGGAATGTTGCGGCAACACAAGTTCAATTTTGTGGATGTCTACAGGGAAGAGGCCTTCACTGCTCTGAAAGCCACAGTCAAGCAGGTGAGTACTTCAGTCAGTTATCATTTTCTGATGATAGTGTTGGACTTGTCAGTCATCTCCAGACACTATCTGCATCGATTCAACAAGCATAGACTAGTGTCATGGCTATCATTGCGCAGGATGGACAAAGATCATCATGTTTTCTGATTATATAGTTTCTCCTACGGTGACAACCAGATGACATGATACTATAGAAGTTCCACTTAAAGCCTCATGACTTCAGTCAGAAGAGCCATCGTGCCACCCCCAGCATGGACTTAAATTGGAAAGAATTCTCGTGTACCCCTGTGAGCTAACGTGGTCACGTGTGATCTCCTACTCAGCCCTTACCCCACATGAACCCTTCAGTCTTCCCGCCTGGCTCCGTGCGAGCAGCAGTCCCTCTCCACAGCTCCAGTCTTTGCTCAGGGGAGCCTGGATAGCGGAATGGTAGAGAGTGGACTTTCAGTGCTCAGGTCTTGAGTTTGAATCCCGGCTGGGGCCAAATATTTGTGCTGGCCGTTTTTCCTCGTTGCCCCATCTTTGGTATCACCCATACGTGGTGGAAAAGGACGTTAAACTCCGCAACTGGTCCTTGCTCACTACGGCGTAGTGTCAAGCCCCCTCCTTTGGCGCTTTTTCAACGGGCTTGTCCGGTTTCCTCCGCATTTGAAGCGGCCATTGCTGTTTTTGCTCTCCTCACCCTTGGCATTTGATTAAATAGTTTCAAGCATTTTAAATATTTTAGTGAAGTCTTGTGAGTTTGCGAATGAACATCTGCATGTATTTTTGGATGTATGGGAATTAGTTAATTGTGAACAGTAGTATAAAAAACAACTGTAGTCTGTTTTGTTCTGTTGGTCATTTACGTGTTTGTTCTTATCTTTGACACAGACAATAGTGGAAGCAGTGCAAATGCACATCCAAAAATACATGTAGGAGTTTGCAAATGCACATCTACATGTAGTTTTGGATGTATGGGAATTAGTTAATTGTGAACAGTAGTATATTGTAAAAAAACAAGTTTAGTCTATTTTGTTCTGTTGGTCATTTATGTGTTTGTTCTTGACACAGACAATAGTGGAAGCAGTGCAAATGCACATAAAAAAATACATGTAGGAGTTTGCAAATGCACACCTACATGTAGTTTTGGATGTATGGGAATTAGTTAATTGTGAACAGTAGTATTTTTTTTTTTAAAAACTGTAGCCTATTTTGTTCTGTTGGTCATTTACGTGTTTGTTCTTATCTTTGACACAGACAATAGTGGAAGCAGTGTCAGCAGCGGATGACATGGATGCAGAGGGAAGGTGGGTATCATTACATCATCACATTCACCATACAAGAATACTAAACAATATATGGCATTATGGATAGCATCCCATTGAATGTACAGAACCCTGTTGATATGGGTAATGACGCAGACTGTTTTTGATAGTTAAAAAAAAAATTCCACTCCAATCCAGTGCCCACTTGTATAGTGCACCAGTGCTCCGTGAAACAGTTCATGCTTGTTGCGCGTGAGCAGATGACAGCGAGAGAGAGAGAAACACAGATGCTTCTTGTGTTTGACGTAGTCAGTTTCTGTTGAAAAGATGAGTTTTTAAGGCTCTTCCAAAGGACCAGACGGTAGGAGCTTTCTGAAGAGGCTCAGGCAGAGTCCCACAGAGTGGGAGAGCATTTCGGGAAGATGTAGAACCAGGGCCCGCATGTAAAAGTCGGGGTTAGGGAGTTTAGCCCCAGGTTAGAGTCTAACCTCAAACTAAACTAGCTCTAGGGTTAAATTTTCTGTTGTTTTTTGTTTTAAATCAGGAAGCGGGTCCATTCCAGCAAGGTGCCTATGCCGTCATAGAAGGATTTTTGTCTTTCTTTCTTCGCTTCCTTTTTTATTTAATTTTGTTTTGGGGTTTCTTTTGTCGTAGTCTGGGTTAGGCCCGTAGCCGTGGGTTAAATTAACCTCGAGTTTTACATACGGGCCCAGAACACTTGTTGGTTTTGTCACTGTAGCTGGGAATGGCAAGGCGGAACTTTGAAAAAGAGCGAAGAGATCTGGAAGGGGTGTGGGGTATTCTTGGAATTCTTGGAAAATAGCGTCGTCAGTGGACTGAGAGACTCACAGAATGTCGGTAACGCTGTGGCAGCTTTACTGATCACTGATCAGTAGTATCTTTTTACATCTTGGTGGTTGTTCGTGGTGTGGTTGACAATGTGTCGAACGTATTTCTTTAGCTTGGCGGATCAGATGCGACTGCTGAATTACCCACGGTGGATGGAGCTCCTGCAGCAGATATTTGCCAACCTGATACTCCTGCTTCACCGCTCCAAGGTATTGCTGGGGAACGTCAGTTTTGTTTAGCCTTATTGTCATGGCAGTGTTCCCAGAATAAGGTTGAGATGTTTCTGTGGCTTTTTCACACAGTTGAAGAACACGGGTTACTGGTACCATGAGGGTTTGTGCGGTGACAAAGTTCTCAGCTTAGCAATTTCTGCAACGTGTCATCATTACCAAGGTGGTTGCTAGCGGAGTGCCATTTGTTCCGAACAGAGCACCCTTTTGTTCACCACCAACATAAGTCTATGGTGTATTTCAAACTGCTGTGATAGCAGTTGCAGCGATGTCAGAATTTCAGAATCTTCACAGGTTAAAATTTTGTACAGACCCTTTCCTTCCCCCCCCCCACCTCCCCCCCCCAAAAAAAACAAACAAACAAACAAACAAAAGACCCCCACCTTTATGGTGGGAGAAGAGAATTAACAACCAGAACACTCATCCACTCACTCTCCTATAATCTGTCTGCCCCCCCCCCCCCCCCCCAATGCAAGGGGTTTTGGGTTGTGTTTTTTTTTTTCAGGATTTCCAGAAAACAATACACTTTTCTTGAACATTGTGAGAAGAAAAAGTGTACCTGACTCGGAGATCCAACCAAATTCCATTTTTGTTTCCACCTATGTAACACCATTCAGCCTCCACCCTCGGGGTTACGAGTGAACTGTGAGGAAAAAAACAAAGAAAATTCAACCCGAAAAGGAGTAAACGAACTTGACAGTTCGACCTGATTGACACAAAATCCCCCCATGTGCAGAGCAAAAACTACAACATATACAGTAAAACAAACAATGTATCCAGTTGGGTCTTTGAAAACAGCATACTTTTATGCTTACAGACTTATCATAAATTGAATAGTTTCAGAGATATCTTTGGGGGGAAATAAAAACCTACATTTTTACATTAAACAGACTATATCATAGACCTCTTGTTAGTCTGAGTAAACTCTAACCCTGGCCAGATCGTAGTTTTGCCCAAGTTACACATCACCGTGTTGGTGTGTGCTTTTTTTCTTTTTTTTTCAGGCATTTTATGGTGTAGCGATTGACGTGGTGGGCATAGCCTCTGGCAAGACGAAGGCTCCGACCCCGGTCACATCACTTAAGCCAGACGACAGCCTGCTGGATGAGCCCGAGCATCTTCATGTCTCAGTGTTAGTTATTTTGTCTCTTTACTTGTGGTTCTGCGTCTTGCGTGTTGTCCAGTCTTGTTGTGTACAAGTTGTCTGTTTCTAATGTTCACTGTCTTTCTGGCGGAAATTGCACTTTACTTTTGTATGAGAAATGTCCGCTGCAAGAATATTTACATCTGACATGTCATTTTAGTGTCATCATGAAGATTATGTGTGCTTTAAAAATGTTTACATCTGGTGTATTTTTTATTGTTAGCACAAATATCATGTCATGTGACATGACATTATACCCATGCTTTATTCTTCTGCATTTTGCTATCTGTTTATTTATTTATTTATTTTATTTTTTTTATAGTTTATCCTTCTTTCTATAGTGGTCACAGGAAATGTGTAAATGTCTGCAAGGTGATTCATTCAGTTTCAGTACTTTGACCTTTTTTTTTCTTTTTTTTTGCATAAATGCAGGAGCGATGATGTGGACGTGATGATTTCCGAGGCAGAACAGGAAAAGGTTTCTGCTGCGCTGAAAGAGATGCTGAACAACATTTGTGATTATGCACACGACCGGTGTGTCAAGGTCATGACTGCCAGAGCGAAGGTAGAGACAGTGTGGTTTAGTTTTTTTTGGCTACTGTGGCTATGTTTGACCTTTTTGCTACACACTCACACACACACACACACATGCGTGCACGCATACATGCGCGCACGCACGCACGCACGCACGCACGCACACACACACACACACACACATGCACGCACATTCCCAACACATGCACGCACACTCCCACACATCCGCACACGTAATCACACGCTCCCACACACACACACTCCCACACATCCGCACACACTCCCACACACACACACTCCCACACATCCGCACACGCAATCACACGCTCCCACACACACACACTTCCACCCTATACACTTACACAATGAAGAAAATGCCAGTTATAGTTAGTAGGGTAAGACTGAGACTTTATACTCAATGAGTAAATAGGAATATTTGACTTGGAAACAAACTGGAATCCAGAAATACATACTCCCCTTTCTGTTTACATGGTATGCTGATAGTAGTACTCATTTTGCTGAAGATTGTCTGGACTAGAGTTATCAATGAAGACTTTTCAGGACGGGTTTTTGGAGAGACTGTCATCGAGCGAGTTTGTAGCCTTGTCCCGAGAGGTGGAGAACTTCATGGCGGAAACTGAGAACGTCTGTGGCAGAGCGTCCGTGTCACTGCGAGGCAGCCTACAGAGTCAGGTGAGCAGTGTTTCTGACAAATGTTTGTTTTGGCATTGTGAAGACAGTGCAGGCCTCTGTGTGTGTGTGTGTGTGAAGATGTAAAGACACTTCAAGTGACATAGCTGTAAGGGATAATGTGTTTGTGCCCCTGTAGGTGCAGCGTATTAGTGTGTGTGTATGTTTGCTGTTAACCAAATACTCTGTAATATGCTGATACAGTTATGTATGCTTTAATTGTAAGCGGACGTCACATCTGTGCCGAGGCACCGTGGTAACCTGATTGTGTCCAAACTAAAGTGTTGTCTTTTGCACAGTATCGTGAGAAGAATGAGAGAATAAATCCTGTTGATGTGTGTGCGTTCAGTGTGAAAAGCAAACTAAACTGATGTTACGCTGCTAGTATTTGTTAGATATTGGGACAAAATACACCTGAAGATCTGTACATATCCTCTTGATGTGAAAATCTGTCCTAAGAGGAGGGAAGTTCAGACGGGCAAGGGTTGTCCGTTAAGCAAGGATATCTCCGAAGCCCGAATGTCTGCTTAGACATAACTGTATGTGCTTTGACATAGATTTTTTTAGGCATCTGGTTTATGTTCTGGTGTTCAATTTGTTCTTATCCTTTGTAGGGAAACAGATTTGTTGCCAGGTTCCACGAAGAAAGGAAAACAAAACTCAGGTAATGCAGTGCGTATGTGCATGTGTGGATGTGGGCGTGTGTGTGTGTGTGCTCTCGTGGGTGTGTATGTGTGTTTGAGAGAGAGAGAGAAAAACAGACACGCATACACAAACACAGACAGACAACAAAGGAAAATCAAGGCAACTACAGGGGTATAGTGATGAAAATTTTGCTTGTTAATTTTTACAGTTTGATCCTGGACAACGAACGCTGGAAACAAGCAGACGTGCCAGCAGAGTTCCAGGCTTTGGTTGATCACATCACATCCACAGGTAACATTTTGATTACAAGAAGTAATCTTTACATGCATACTGACTTGCAACATTCGTGTTGAGTTGAACTTCTGCTGTGCTCAATCTGAATAAATGGATGGGTGGTGGTCTTCTGCAGCTAACGATCTAAAACCTTCCAGGAAATTTGTCTACTCTTAAACTCTGCATCAGTATGTACAAGGATGTTACACCTTTATTTTAACTATTTAAGGGTTATTACGATCATTTCGCGTATTGTTTATTGTTTGTTTTGTTTTTTTTCACAGGCACTCTTTCTTTACCGGAACGGAGAGTTGACCCTGGTACTGTATGGTTTTCTGTTTAAATCTTTCATTTTGGGGGTCTTCCTTCTTTGTACATTATTTGATTTACATTAGTTGAGATTTCAAGTCATGGTACTGATCTGGATGATAAACCATTAACTCTAGTCTTGCTAAGGAGGGAATATTCCGTACTACATGTACATGTACCTTTATGGCTTTTTCAGCATAAGACAAATTAATTCAGCAAGACTCAGGTTAAAGTTTTTCGATTATGTAAGGTCTGCAGTTAGCAGCTTGCTTATAAACATTTCTGATAAAATTTCCTGCATTGATGACTTTTAACTTGGATAGAAGTTTGTAGTTTTATTTCCCGATCCCGTTGGATGTCTTTATGGCTTAACTTTATGATGAATCCTATATTTTTTCTTATTCTCAACAGAAATCAAGCCTTCTGAAACCCTGTTTGTGGATGGGGAAAAATATGCGGTGGTTGGGTGAGTCTTGTTTTAACGCAGTAATAGATAATACCACATTTTTCTTTTCATTGTTTTAGCTTGTCAGAGGTGTGATGCGATTCTCACTGCAGTTTGCTTTCTTTTTCCTTTCCATGTGTTCCTTTCCATGTGTTCCTTTCCATGTGTTCCTTTCCATGTGTTCCTTTCCATGTGTTCCTTTCCATGTGTTCCTTTCCATGTGTTCCTTTCCATGTGTTCCTTTCCATGTGTTCCTTTCCATGTGTTCCTTTCCATGTGTTCCTTTCCATGTGTTCCTTTCCATGTGTTCCTTTCCATGTGTTCCTTTCCATGTGTTCCTTTCCATGTGTTCCTTTCCATGTGTTCCTTTCCATGTGTTCCTTTCCATGTGTTCCTTTCCATGTGTTCCTTTCCATGTGTTCCTTTCCATGTGTTCCTTTCCATGTGTTCGTACAAAGAGACAACGCTTTTACACTTTGGCACACGGCCAAGGGGAATAGGTTACTGCTTAACTTTTTCACAAACCATGCACCCAGCGTTTGTGCAGAGCCCTTGCACACCGTTGCCAACCACACACCCAGACCCTGGGTGCTGAAGCGTGAGGACGCTGTTACCAAGCATCCACAACCCATGTTGTCTCTGCGCTCACTGTGGCCATTATGCCCAGTTTCTCCTACGGATATACCAGATGACATGATACTATAGGAGGAATCTCCAATGATATCATGTCATCTGGTAAGTACCTAGAAGAAAGACATTTTACTGTAAAAATTAATTTCTCCTACGGATATACCAGATGACGATACTATAGGAGATTCCCCCTATACCCCCACGACTTCAGTCAAAAGCGTTAGTGTACTTGGCAACAAGAGGGATAACCCTCTATTGACTCTTTTGCCCCAGTGAGTAACCCATGTTGTCTCTGCGCTCACTGTGGCCACTATGCCCAATTTTTCCGATCAAAAATATTTTTCCATGAAAGTGCTTATACGTGTAATTATATCAAACACGATTAGGAAACATCTGAGGAAGACCTCTTTTAAAAAAAAAAAAAAAAAAAAATTAAGACGTTGCTAAAATTGCCTGGTTGGCAAGGATTGTGCATGCACACAGTGCCTGGGTCACGGGGGGAATTCCACGGCATGAGGTCAAGGTCAGCAATGAGTTAACTTACTCGGTACTGATTGGGTTGAATGTTGTGGCTGCTGCCAATGCCTGTGGATGCTGTGTGGAACGTTGCAGTACGGTGCTGATGCTGGTCAAGATGGTGGTGGAGTACTGTCAGTGTGTTACGGACATTCCTACAGCGGCTCCGGATCTTCTCACCAGATTGGTTGATCTGCTCAAGGTGTGTGGCGTTGTTTTTGGGGTGCTGTGAATAGTAGTTCGTTTTAGAAAGTTGTGCTTCACTGTATCGTGAGGGGTACCGACTTGTCTTTAATCCATTACGCAGATGTGTCATGGTTTGAAGATGAGCCGATACCTTACATGAGGTGGTGCTATTCCATAACCACCTTGTCTTCTGTTGTCTTCAAGATTGTGTGTGTGTGTGTGTGTGTGTGTGTGTGTGTGTGTGTGTGTGTGTGTGTGTGTGTGTGTGTTGCTGTTGGTTGGTTTGGTTTGTTTGTTTGTTTGTTTGTTTTTTTTGGGGTGGAGTTTTTTTGTTTGTTTGTTTGTTTGTTTTTTTTGTGTTTTTTTTTTTTTTTTTGGGGGGGGGGGGGGTTAGTGGGTGTGGGTTTGTGGCTTAAAACATCCTGATGCAGGATTTCAGACGGTTTTTGTGTGTGTTTGTAAAAACATTTGTACCATACCGTGGTGTTTCTACTATCTTTGGAAGGTGTGGTGTGTGCTTTGATCAAATTAATTTGTAGTGATTTTGATGTTTTCTGTGGCACCGTGCAGGTGTTCAACTCCAGAACGTGTCAGCTGCTGATCGGTGCTGGGGCCAGGCAGCTTGTTGGTCTGAAAACCATCTCAGTCAGGAATCTTGGTGAGTGTTGTGTAGTCCCTGCCAACATCAGGAGGAGTCTCCCATGCAGCATTAGTTCAGACTTGTCACCACGTCGGCCACAACCATGCAAAACTGAGAGTGGGCCATGGAGAATGTGGTTCAGAGTTTCCCTGCTGAACACAATTTCTGTAGACATGAGAGTTATGTGGGGACCTACTTCCCTGCCCAGCAATTGTCAATATTTGTCTTTTCCTGAGTGCAGAAATTTGAAAAATTCTAGATCCAGTGATGTAAATACATGTATATGCAGAGTGTTCATTATTGCTAAATAACCATTTAAGAACTGTTACTCTTGCGGCCCTGAAAGTCTGATTTTTTTCCATGCCAGCCTTTGACTAGTGACAACTTTTTTACCAGTCAAACTTAACTAGAAATATTATTAGCCAAACTTCAAAGTTAAAAAAGCTAAAAGAGCGGAACGGAGACTTTTTATGCTGAAGGCGGAACATGCGTTGACCAAACTTCTTTCCAGGGCTTGCGTCCCGTTGCTTGCAGTTGGTGGTGCACTACATCCCGCGGGTTCAGGCGCACTTTGAGGCCGCTTTGCCGGCCAAGAACCACAGCATGCTCAAACACTTTGACAAAATTGTGAAGGTAATTTGTTGCTCAGTCAACAAGAAGGGAACTCTCATCTTCATCGGTGTCTGTCTTTGTGTGTGTGTGTGTGTGTGTGTGTGTGTGTGACCATCTGAAGACACCTAGAGCAGAACTCAGTTTTGGAGACTTTCTGTCACTTTATGCTTAGTACCTTTGTCACATAACTGTACTAGAATTCACATAATGACATTTATGTTTTGCTTACTTTTGTTTCCATTGATTAATGTTCAGTCTGTGTTAATATTCTGTTTCTGTGCCATGCTGGTTTTCCTGAATTGATTGACACACCAATTATTTTGCCTTTTTGGCATGTTCTAGGCATTACGTACATATCAAGCACACCTTTTCGCCCACTAAGTTACCCCAACTCAAAAGAAATTGGTCAGTAGGGGAACAGAGCTGCTGTGCAGAAAAAGAGCTCAGTAGAAGAAAGTTTCATGATTGTGGTTTTGACTTTGCAGGACTACCAGGACCACATAGAGGAGATCTGCAACAAGTTGGTCAGCATTGCTGAGAACAGCCTGGAGAGTCTGTTGTCGAAAGTGAGGATGTAAAACATTCTGCAAAATCTTACACATGTATTATAGTGGGTTTTTTTTTTTCTCTCTTTTTTTTTTTTTTTTTTGATAACTGTTGAATGACGGTAAGTGCAAATGTAATTTCTGCAGCTGCATGCATTGTGAACAGATCAGATTGTGTATGTGCATTCCTTCATTTTTTTTCTCCATTTTTTTGTGTTTTGTTTTGTTTCAGTACGAGGTGAAAGCTCCAATGCCTTCACAGTGCTTCAGGTCTGTCTGCAAACAGCTGGCCAAGCTGCATGAGGCTCTGATAGGGATCCTGCCACAGCACCAAGTCAGGGTGAGTGTACATCATACATGCCTTTGCCTGGAATTAACCTAAATAGATCCCCGTGGGCTGAAGTTTTGTAAAGGATACATATCATAGAGGTCAAGCAAGTGACATGGATGGGGAGGGTGTGTGTTTGAAAAGGGGGGGGGGGGGGTCCAGAGGATGGTAGATTGTAGTTCTGTTGTCAAAAAATGACTTGGTTTCTGCAACATACAAGAAATAATTCTTGATTTATGCGCTCACATTTCTTGCAGTTTGTCATTGATATGCTTTGTGTGTCCATCTGGTAGGAGCTGTTTGTGAGAATGAACACGTCCTTCAAACGACTGTTGGGTCAGCGACTGGCTGTGTTGGGTGTCACCAACGACGGAGGGCCTCAGCATGGGTAAGAATCTGCTGCCTCATTCAAACTACCGCTCAGTTCTCTCCTTCAGTCCACCTCAATACCCCATGTCATAGTCCCGTAATGACCTTAACTTTTCAACCACAGTGCAAAATCTTGAAAAGTTTGACGTATTTTTACAAAAAGGTTGTTCAAATGCCTTCATGTGACCTCTGACCTCATCATCTGTACAGGTTTATGACCTATAACTGTGTCTTTTCTGCAGGCTTGTGACCTCTGACCTTGTCTTCTATGCTGGGAGCTTTGCGACACTGCAAGGGTTGGAGAGGCTGGTCGAAAACATGGACGACGTCTGGACAGCCAGGTGACCTTTGACCGTCGGTGCCAACGTGGCTGCGCAACTTAGAAACTATTGCTGGAACCACTTTTCACTCAGGCAGGACTTGTCGCCACTACTTCCAAGTGGTGAAATGCTTTTTAAGTTCAACTGCTGTTTGGGTTGTGTTGTGTACAGTATCGATGCAGCATTCCTGGCTCTCACTCCACAAACGTTAAGCCAAAAACTTTCATTTTGACTCCACAAGCACCATCTTGACTCTGATTGGTCAGTCGGATCTCTGTGATGATCCTGTAAGCTTGTTCTCAGAGGTACTGTAAAGGTTTCTGTGTGCTGTAGTTATCGTCACTGTCGTGGAGTGTCGGCAAAACTCAGTTTGGGAAAGGCACAACAGTGTAAGATACGTGTCAGTTCCTGAGTTTCTCAAATGTTTTGCCAAAAATTCAAGATTCAAAGGTTTTATTTCCTTTGACCCCTACTGGGGCGTTGAGAAACAATATAAACAAACAAGAAATGCGAATGACAAGGTAATGTAGGGTAAAATGTACATGTTAGCAACAACACTCAATTCCACCACCACCATGTACTGTTCCTCGCAGTATTTTGCACTTGAGCATACCGCAGAATCCGTGATAGTGGGACTGCAAGTCCTTCATAGTCATGTACAGTGAACCTTGGTATAATGCGTATGTTTATTGCGCGGTCATATTTTGTGATCACTACAAACACCGCGTCGCAGTAAATGAAACCTGTATTGTAACTGTAACCTGTATTGTACGACTGTGGTATCTGCTGAAATTCACACAGACAAGTACAGCCAGTCTGTGCTCTGTTTCCTTCTCACAGCCCAGGAGAACTGGGGTCAACAGTGCACAAGCTGCAAGCGTTACCTTCGTCTCATTTCCATAAAATATCAGGAAAGTGCAATGTCAACATCAGCTCATCGCTGATGTGAAACCATGAATGTGTATACCAATTCATATTTATTTGTGTACATATTTATATATATTGTATTCATTGTTTTAACAGATGTTGCTTTGTTTTACTGACGTTGCTCTGACATGCCAGTATGATCTCTCGACTAAAAGATCAGTAATCATACAGTGCTTCAGTTGTAAGTGTGTACAGAATATTTGAGGTCAAATACTGAGGTTCGTGCTTGTGCTCTTACTCATGTTCCAGTGAAGTTACCATCATACAGACAGTATTTCGATTTGATTTAAACATTTGTTAGACCATCACATTCTGGGGGAGCTGGGATAGCTGAATTGTAGAGTGTTGGACTTTCAATGTGCGGGTCCTGAGTTCGAATTCCGGCTGGGGTCAAATGTTTGTGCTGGCCCTTTTCTCATTCATCTGTCTTTGATATCACCCATACATGGAGGAAAAGGACGTTAAACTCCAAAACATCCACCCACTCACCCATCACATTCCTCCAGGACATTTGCGTTTGAATTGCAGATCTATAGCAATTTCTGTGTATCTACAGAAAAAAAAAGTACAAGAAAGTCAAAAGACAATCATAAAAGAATATTTCACAGTGGGCACTAAAACATTTGTTGGCCGCTGTAATCAGGCCAACTGTACATCGTTTTACTTTACTCTTAAGTGCTGCTCGTGCATTCATTTAGTCATACAGAATGAACATGGTCACTTAGGAATGTTTGTCATCATCAGGGGTGAGCTGGGACAGTCAAGTGTTAAAGAGTTGGACTTTTAGTGCTCTGGTTGTGAGTTTGAGTCCTAGCTGGGATTTGAAAAAAAAAACAACAAAAAACGGGCTGGCTTTTCTACCCTTTCTATTTTTACAGACCTTTCCAGCAGCCCCTGGTAACTTGCCAATAAGGACCACAGGCGGTGTTGCTTCCTTCCCTTGTAGTTTGTTTCCAATCTGTCAGAAATGTGTGATATGAAAACATTCGCAACACAAACTGCATGTGATGGTCTGTATGAGAGATTGTTTTTTGTCGTTGTCGTTTATTGCTGTGTAAAAACTTGTAAAGTCGTTGAACAGCAGCAAAGTTTGACCTACTTCCTGACCGGTCAAAAACGGTCACTCCGGAGATGTCAGTAAGTTTGCACCCTAGGGTCACTTAATTTACACACAGGGTTTGTGTGGTGCTAGAAGGCCTTTGTGCTGTGTGAATATGCTTAGAAAGTTAGCAGGTAGTAGTACAGATCTAAATCAGTAGAGCATGTTGTTGAGATGAATAATCTGTTCTTTTTGTTGGTCTTTTTTCTTGTTTTTTTGTCTGTTGTTGTTGTTTGTTGTTGTTGGGGTTTTTTGTGTTTGTTTTTTTTTTGTTGGGGGGGGGGGGGGTCTTTTTTAAGTTGTTTCTCTATGGACGGGGCAGATTTTGCTACGCGCAGCAGCAAGTTTCAGTGATACAAAACAAGACTGTGACGTTTCTCCACACAATACTTACTTTCACGCACACAGTGACGTAACGAAATCTGCGTCATAGACACCTTACGTGCACACTATACTGCTGCGTTCTTTTTGGCAGGAGTTGTGAGACGTGTGTGTGTGTGGACGGATGTAATGATGGCTATCTGCTAAACCACCTCGCCGGATGGCTTTTTACTTTGAGATAAAATGGGCAGTCATATTCTCCAGAGCTACCTTTCACGATTTTTATCCTGCCGCATTTTGAGAACAGTTATCGCCGATTTAAAAAAATCGGTCATGTTACGAATTTTTTCGAAAAAAATGTTCAAATGGCTTCATTTTCTGAAATTGGGAAGATCATCCAATTATACTGCCTGTTTTCGTAGCACAGCTCTGTAACTCTGACAGGTTTTGTGTAAGAAAAATATTGCCAAATATCTATGAAAAGACTCCTTCAAATTACTCATCATTCCAGTATTTTTGTCACTTGCGACAACTGCACATATGACATGAACTACTGCCCTATTATAGTTTTAGTATTAAGAATAACAGAGCTTTTAGATAAACACATTTTTTCACGTTTCTGCGAGAAGCGCCGGTCAAAAAAGTTCCAATTTTGCAATTTCGTAAGTACAATCCAAGACACTTAAGTCCACGTTTCATCAGCTTTCTAGATCTTCCAGATTTTGTCAAAATTAATTCAGTCACGGAAGTCACAAAAGCAACAAGGAAATCACAAGATATGAAGAAGTATCATCTGTCAGACGAGCAGCGTGAGGCTGACGTCAAATGTTTGGTTCACAGACGAAATCTGCAAGTATCGTCAATGCTTCCGACATTTCATCAGCCCTCTAGATCTTCCAGATTTCATGTGAAAAATAATTCAGTCGGAGAAGTCACAAAGCCAACAGGGAAATCACAGGACATAAACAAGCATCCTCAGACGATCTCAGTGCTAGAGGCTGACGTCAAAAGTTTAGTTCACGGAAATGACGTCATCTCTCTCTGTATGATGACCTGCCTGAGGCTGACTCAAATGTTTAGTTCACGGAACTGACGTCTCTCTCTCTCTCTCTCTCTCTGGGGAGCCAGGGTGGCCGAATGGTAGCGCGTTGGACTTTCAATGCTTGGGCCGAGAGTTCGAATCCCGGCCGCTGAGGCCAAATATTTTTGCTGGCCTTTTTCTCGTTGCCCCGTCTGGAAAAGGACGTTAAACTCCTAAACACCCACCCACCCACCCACCTTCTCTCTCTCTGCCTCTCTCTCTCTCTCTCTCTCTCCCTTCTTCCCCCACCCGGCCCCACCCCCAGTCACGTGGCGAATCGATCCAGGTTGTAGAGGATCTAGTGTCATTGGTAGACTTGGAGAGGGGAGAACCGGCAACAATAACAACAAAACAGACAAAATAAAATGAAGTTTGGAGAAACAACTTTGTAGGACGGGGCCGTTCCTCCTTGTTGTCTTTTCCTGCTAAAAGTTGGATTCCCAGGACTGTTATTTTATGTGAATGATCTACCGCAGGGGTTAAAGTTTGCTTCTTCTTCTTTTTTTTCTTTTTCAGCCACTGATCCATGACATTTTATTTATTCAAGGTGCTGAGCTATCTTCCTTGTGATGCCTGTATACTCATTTTCTTGTCCTATGGATGAGAGTGTGATTAATAATAATACTCTGTATGTCTATATCAAAACACTGCTTACTCATGTTTTGACTTCTTTTTGCTTGTGAGAATTGACCCCCAACACCACTGCCCCCTCATATAAAACCATCATCAAATGAATATATAGAAACCACACACACACACACACACAGTATGATACTTGGATTGAAAGGGAATTTTTGGTAACCGTAAAGGAAATGCATTAGAACAGATTAAACTGGATCGCTTCGTCATTGCATTTGCAGAGGTTTCGTGTTGCTGATCTCTGCAGCTTGTATGCTGATCTCTGCTGCTCTTTCTTATGGAATTTACCTGTTCCTTGATAGGAAGGGTATGTGATGTTTTCCTATGGCGGAGTCATAGTATTTTCTGTCTACATCTGATCATCTCGCAAGCATTTCTCAGTTGCAGAATGTTTTGGTCTCTCAGTTTGTATATTTTTGTCTGTCTCAAGGCCATGAGTTTTGGTTTTGCCTTTATAGGGGGTGAAGGGGGATGTTTGGGAGTGCTGCTTGTTCGTTGAGTAGTCCAGGCAACCCTCTTGTTTTCAAGAAAGAAACTTTTTTTTTCTTTTTTTTTTGTAAAAGCTGGACGAATACCAAAAAGAATCGAGGACATTATGGACGTTACATAAAGCTCTATAAGAAACATACACCTTACCCTCTCTTGCCACAATGCTATGTCCCGGTCAAAAATGTCTAACTCTGACGCCAGTGAGTTAGGTTTGTCTGCTTCAGCCGTTTTAACATGGTCTCGACTTGTGTGCACCCAAAAGGAAACCACGCTATCTGTCGCGTTACACCAGATGGGAAGAAATGGAAAGAAAATAACAAACTCCATCATTTCAGTAGTATATGTTTGTGTATACATGACTGTTGCATTGTATCATAATATTTTTTTGTTTTGTTTTTGTTTGGCACATACAGGCCATGATCAGTTGCACAAGTTCGCTGTACCTCAGTATGTGTATGTTCATGTAACGGTACTATGTCTATGTAATATGTCTATGTGCAATACAGTTTCTTAGTTTAAAAATGTCTTGTGAACTGTGATCGCCACTGTATTTCAAAGTGAATTCACAGTGTGTACGGATACTGTATGGCTGGATGCATGCAACTAACCTGTAGTTTTTGCTGCCTTTTTTTCTTCTTTGTTTTTGCCTGTGTACACATACGCACAGATTTATGTCATTCAACTGCTGAATTGTTTACGTACTTCAGGGGTACTAGAAATCTTTTTTTCAAAATAAAATGTTAAGCACTGGAAAAATCCAGTGTACATGCAAGTATGAGATGGATGCAGGTGACACTTTTTAGTGTGGGGGGTGGGGGCGGACAGACTTTGGAAGCTGTTAAGTCTTGGAATATGCTTAAAAACTTCACTATCCTGCAGAACTTCAGTGCAGACTTAGTGACTGACAGTTTTCTGCAATAGATGATGGTGATGAAGATGATGATGAAGACTTGGTTTAGCGCATGGCTCCATACAAACTACTCAGTGCTTACAGCACTTTGGGGGAGGGGGGGGGGGGGTGTTGACAGGATTGTTTAAAAAACAGTAGGCTTTGTTGTTCATAGGGCACACTTTCTCAGCTGTTGCTTTTTCAAGTGCAACATTTAGAGATACTAGATTCAGGCCATACCAGTCTGGGACTTTTCACACTTGTAAAATTCATGGTTATTGCAGTTCAGAGCTGGAACAGTGCCAGCAATTTACATTGTGTAAACTTGCATGTGCGATATGTCCATTTTGCTTACTTGTTCAGCAACTTTTTTTTTTTTTTTCCCCTTGAAAATATCGTCAGGTTGTATTTATGTCTTTACTTTCATAGCTTGGAGAACCTGCATGCGAGGGTGTGTGTGTGTGTGTGTGTGTGTGAGAGAGAGAGAGAGAGAGAGAGAGAGAGATTTTACACTTGTTGATTCATGTCATTCCCTGCCCAATGTTATCCATCTGTCGGTGTCCCCAGTCCTGTCCTTGCTGTGATATCATGAAGTAACAACAAAATAAAACAACCAATTATGAGAAGTAACCAGGCCTTTCATCACTTTATCAGACTGTTTGAAGAGCTTTTCATTGTCGTCATGGAATCAGGGGCGTTTGTGAATGTTGAGATTAGCGGGGGATGACATGCTTTGTGCCCTTCTCCTGTGTTAATTGCAAAATCCAGGGGGAGTCAGGATAGCCGAATGGTAGAGTGTTGGACTCTCAATGCTCGAGTCGTGATTTCGAATCCCGGCTGGGGCTAAATATTTGTACTGGCCTTGTTTCGTTGCCCCCGTCTTTGATATCACCCTTATGTGGTGGAAAAGGACCTTAAACTCCTAAACAATCAAAAAATGCAAAATCCAGTTTGGCCAAAATTCCACATTTTCTTGGTTTGGCAGTGTGCAAGCGCGAGAGAGAGAGAGAGGGAGAGAACTCTTCTGTAAATATTATGCAGATGAAAAAGCATACAAACCATCATTACTTTCATTCTGACATGGAATAAAGACTTGCATAAACAGTTGCAGGTTAACCATTTTTTTTTTTTTTAATAAATCAATACATCCCACAGAGGAGTATAATACCACATGTAGGACTATACACATATTCCCTATTACTGACAATAAACCAAAATACGCAATAACAATCCCCCACACTACTTTGTCAAACCTGGCACCCCGATACAGACAACAAAAATCACACCAACATATCAAGCAGACGCCACACACTGATGCTACCTATCACAGGGCATGATCTTGAAATAACAGGAAGCATAGTTCACACAGAAAATGACGTGCAACGTTAACACAGTTCTTACCGCAGTACGCAGGAACCTCTTCCCCCCCACCCACCAATTGTCTTTTCACAATAAAAAAAAAATGTTAACACTTTCAGACCTATCCAACAGTGTATGTAGGTAGAGTGTTTCTCTCTTGCAAAACAACACTGTTGAAGAACGCCATAGTTTCTGTGTTAAACTTTTTCCATTGAAAAATAAAGTACAGATTAGGTACATCGTTTGTTTAAATTTAGTGTCCAAAACAGAAAGCCTGCTGGCGGTGGGAATAAACCAGGAGAACGGGGAATCTGCGCATGCCGTAGGAAATGTGTTAACCAAATGATCAATTGTGGAAAGTACACTGTACCGACGAAATGAAAATGAAAGAAAGATTCAAAACCACACGTCGTCATCTCTTTGGAAAGTCAGACGGATACGATTGTAGTGATTGTCTAAACTGGTTTTACCAGCAACTTATTAACGATGAAGCTCCTTTGTAAGTTGTCAGGGAGGTAATACATGTACTCCAATTGTAAAACAGAAACAAAAAAGGAAACATAAGAAAATAACACACCTAGCTACTTGTCTGGTGTAGACTAATATTTTGCATCCTACAGCAGACGTGAACATGATTTACAGTGTATAACTCAATCTTGAGAATAGTTCAGGCAAAGTGGAAAAAGTGAGTCATCCTGAGCTTTTCTCAAAATTACGTTACGCCCCTATTCCACAACGTCAAAGTACGTTCTTGGTGTAATTTCATGGATACTTACACTGTCAGCATTAAAGCAAAGAGAAACCAAACCTAACTCACAGACTCCCTCAAAGGCTGCAAAATCCATAAATGCATCTGGGGTGCAAATGCACTGCAGCACAAAGATCTGACAATATGGAAGCAGAAAACACACAGAAGAGCATGCTGGTTTGTGTTTTGCTGCTTAGCAGTGAGGGGGGTGGGGGGGGAGGGGAACCATACTAAACCCGCTATCCACACCACAAAACAATAATTACGAACAGTGTTTGAATTTTCATGAAAGAGTAAATACCTATTTGATTTTTTACAAAAAAAATAATTATCTGAATTTTTTATGTCTTTTCTTTTGCTGGTAACATTGTCGCCTACACACCAATACCAAAACCACACATAAAAGTACAACTTTATGGTCACGTTGCACTGACACAGTAATAAAAGGTAACAATATTCTCCTGAATACTATACAAGTACACAAGAAATGGTAAATAAAATGCATATATGGTTTCAGATAATGTGATATACAAATGATCATGCAAATAAAGTCAATGAGAAACATTATTAGGACAGGGAAAAACAAAATCAAAAACAAAAAAAACAAAAAACAACCACTTATTTTCAGCTTGAAGCTGTCACATTCAAAGCTGCCGATCATATTCAATTCATATTTTGTAAGGAATCATATAACATGTGAATTTACTCTCAAGAATCTGTGTAGACACAAACGTAAGTATCAAACGTAAGTTCAGGTGTACGGTTTATTCTTCCTCCTTCAAGTAGAATCCAACAGTTCAAGCATGCTTTGACTTACACACGAACAAACTGGAGTGCACAGCACATGTTTGCGTCAGATAGCTGAACAACGAAACTAAATGCAATCACAGGCAAGATCGTTACACACAAATTTTACCGCCTGTCAACTGTAAGTTAACTGGGTTTTTACTGAAAAAGAAACTCCTCTTTTATATGGGACATAAGAGAAGGGAATTCATGCCTTCTAATCTTCCCATTACTTTGTAAATCATGAGCTAAGAAAAAGAAGAGA
Organism: Batillaria attramentaria; assembly: GCA_018292915.2. Lineage (NCBI taxonomy): Eukaryota > Metazoa > Mollusca > Gastropoda > Batillariidae > Batillaria > Batillaria attramentaria. The sequence continues at coordinate 1,281,911 of JACVVK020000005.1, read as the reverse complement.
AAGAGAAAATCATATGTTAACATTGCCCTTAGAGGCAGGGATTCTAATCTGTAGAAACTAAAATGGGACAAATGTCCTGGCTGGCTGTAAAAGTATAGGACATTTGTCCAGAATATCATCCACTGTGAAGTAACAATGATAGAACTTATGCCCACCTTGGAAAGAAAGTAAATGGAACCGGCCCCCGTAGTGTAGAGGTTAGCACTTAAGACCATAGACTGGGAGACCCAGGTTTGAGTCCCAGACTCCTACCCAGAGCAGGAGTGCTTTGGGGCCCAATGGGGAGGCTGTTTCCACACAGCTGAGATTCACCCAGTTCAAGAGTGCGACTTTTGGGGGTGCTTCTCTTAGTATGACACATCTGATGATGTGGATGATTACACGGCCGGCACCGCAGGTGCCAAAGTTCCTTGGCCTGGTTAAAGCCAGGATATTTATGACAGGAAGCATGGAATGCGGCCCTGTCCTGCAGTCCCAAACCACACGGACCCCCACAGCATTATCTTACCATCATCCTCATCTCTTTCATCATGCATAAATAAAAATTGCCCCAGCTTCTGAGCCCTCTGTGGATTCCACCCATGACCTGGGAGGAACACCACTGAAGCTGGCAAAAAGATGGGGCAGCAAAAAAAAAAATACAAAAAAATACTGGTAATCGGAGATTTCGAAAATGAATTAGTCTGACACAGATATAAAGCCCTGTGGAGGTACACTGGATAACAAAATGTCACAGTGTGTTAGATCTAAAAAGTAAACACAACAGTGTGGAGTACAAGGTCAACAGTGTCACAGTTTCCAGCATTTCTAAGATCTAAGCAAAATGTCAAAGTGAACTGGAGTTTGTCAGCGTGCTGTCAGACAGGTCAGGAGGCACAATGCTACAGCGCTTGACTGGTGCTGTATGCTGAAGTCATGTTCAATGTTCAAACTCTTGATTGTGAGCAGATGATCACTAACATTATTTAGCATGAGTTAACAACAACAAAAAACTAAGGACAGGTCACACCAAACTGTGAAAAAGATTTTGAACTGGTTAAATTATCGGTACACACAACATAGGGACAGCTGCTCATGTGAAAAAAACAAACAAAAATAAAATCCCACAACACTACCAACTACTGACTGAAAACATACCAGGATTTCACCTTCATACTTGATCGTAAGTGCTGATGGCAGATGTGGAAAATGGAACACTGCAAACCAAGCACAGCACACAGGACAAACGATGGAGGAGTTAACGTAGTGACATGAAGTGTAACTTTTCTAAGAATGCCTCAAGATCAGTACAGCATGCACCAACACACACACACACGCACATGTGTGCACACGTACACAAAATTACTACAGTGCTATCTACCAGCCACAGTTATGTTTCACTCTCTCGCCTCTCTCTCTCCCTCACACACATACTGTGATACATGCATGCACGCACACACACACACACACACACACACACACACACACACACAAACTAAAGACGTAACAGTGCCAATGATGGCGCAGATCGACTCGATGCCCCTCGTTGCTTTGGATCTTAACAGAAGTACTGTATATTTTGTTAACGTACAGAACAAATCCCCTCACAGCCAAAATCTTGCATGAATTAAAAAAAGTGTGATAGGTGGACATCTACATTTCTGGTTAACATCAAAAATCAGCAACAAACACAACCGTCTAATGCCAACACCAGTCAATCTAGCGAAAGTTCCAAGCAGCAGCTCGACTCATGCACAACCCACTTGTGTTCAATTCTGTCTCACAATAAGTCAAATTAGATTCAGTTTATTCCTGGCTCATCAGCGAATCATTTTGGAATACTCAATCCTGAGAATAGTGCAGGCAAAGTTGAGAATGTGAGTCATCCTGAGCTTTTCTCAAAATTACGTTACGCCCCTATTCCACAACGTC